>JAECZO010000096.1:0-117575 GCA_019188245.1 Novymonas esmeraldas
CGGCGCGCTCCGACGCCTCCTCGGCGGCGATGTCCTGGCAGCCGCTGTGCACAGTCCGCAGCATGGCGTCCGCGCCGTCCGCGAACAGCTCCTCCAGCAGCTCGGCACGCTCCGACGCCTCCTCGGCCGTGACGGCCTCCATTGCAGCGGTGGCCTCTGGGAGGAGAGATGGGGGAGGAGTGAGGGGATCATGTGGACGGTCGTCCCGCAGTTGTCTGGGAGGATGTTTGGCGGCAAAGCAGTGTTGTGCGTCGGTGCCTCGCAAGATGCGCTGTAGATCCTTGAGCTGCGCAATGCAGAGAGCTGCGTAGGCGTGACGCAGCTGCTGGTCGAAGTGCAGGAGTGGGTTCACGACGAGCTCCTCCTCCTGCAGGATGGTTGGCGTGGCAGACGGTGCAGCGGGGCGTGGGGGCGGCGCAGGATGATGCTCGATGAGGTTCCTGACGGCAGCGGTCTCGGCGCTGAGGACGCCATGGCGGCGGAGGGCCTCGTCGCTCGCGATGTTGTCGTTGGTGGTGGTTGCGTCGGGTGTCGCGCCGCTGACGCGTGCGGTGTTCGCCAGTGCGTGGTCGGACGACGGTGCGTCGTCGTTGGAGAGTGGCGAGGGGGAGGCGGGGCGGGGCGCCGCTGCTGTCTTGGCGTGACGGAGGGCCGAGTGCACCTCGGCGGCGGGGCTCACGAGCTCTATGTTCTCACGGACGTCGTGCGGCGCGGTGGGAGCGCTGGTCGCCGAGGAGACGCCGTTGAGGGCAACGGGGGTCGCCACGGGCGACGGTGCGAGAAGCGCTGAGGACGGCGCCGCCGCCGCCGCCGCTGTAGCCAAGTGGGCCTCTATCACGGAGGTGTCCAGGAGGTGGTGCGGGGGAGTGCAGAGGCCGCGTTCAACGGCGGTGTCGGCCGCCGCGCGCCCCGGTGCGAAGGGCGGTGCGTGTGGATGACGGCTGCGGCGCAGCGGGCGGAGGAACCGCGTGTGATATCGAGCGAGCTGCTGATACGACTTGAGTTCCTCCAGCAGCAGTGCCGAGGTGGCGGCGCGTATGGTCGCGTCGAACTGGAAGACGAGGTTGTGCGCCATGGAATCGGCGTCCGCCGCGGCTGCGTCGAGCACGTCCGCCATGGCAGCTGTCGACTGGCGTGTCGATCGATGAGTGTGGAGGCGGCTCGGGGCCGGCGCTGCGCGTGCGGCTCTCCGCCTCGTGCGTGTGTGTGACGATCGGCAGAGAGAGAGAGAGGGTGGGTGGGAGAGACTCTATGAATTCTGTATTTTTTTTACTTTTTTCTAACAAACGATAACACCAAAGGGAAGAAGGAGAGAGAGAGGGAGAACCGGAAGGACAACGGAGACGGACTGGACGTCTGTGTGTGTATGTGTGTGTGAACGTATCCTGTGTGAAGCAGCAGCAGGTCGTCCACAACACACTCGTCCACACTCACACACACACACAGGCGCCTTCTCTCTTTATCTCTCTCTTCGTGTCTATCACGAGGACCTTTGTCCGTCTGTCCTCTTCACTTGTGGTGCGTCGCGGTCTCTCTCGTCTCTCTCCGTTACGATTAACAGTTCACCCTCGCACGGCAACACACGAACTCAAACCAAAACTTGGACACGCGAAGACTCTCTCTCTCTTGATTACGTCTCTTCGAGTGTGAGTGTGTGAGTGTGTGTCGGTGTGTCTGTGTGTGTGTGTGTGTGTGTGTGTGTTTAACACGTTGGGGATAGCGGAAGAGGGGTGGTGTTAGTGGATGAAGGAAAGGCGTCTGTGTGTGTCTGTGTGTGTGTGTACGTGTTTCTGTATGGGTGTGTGTGTGTGTGTGTACGTGTGTTTGCAGCGAGTCGTGGAGGGAAGGAAGGACGGTACCGCTGCATGTGCACACCTGCAAAAGTGTTCTCTCTCATCTTCACATTCTGTGTCTTGCCCGCCAATGAACTCCACGAGTAAAAGCGTGGCGAGTGGGACGAGACGCGACACGGCGCCGGTACTCCGCCGTCTCCTCCACCGTCGCCATCGTCCGGGGCGGCGCTGGTCGACAGCGAAGGCGGTCCGAGAGAAAGAGAAAGAACGAGGGTGACTCATCACACACACACACGCGTGCATCGCCACAGGCAGTACGACCTGCTGCCGCTCTTCGCCGTTCCCGTATGTGCCTGCACGTGAGCATGTGTGTGTGTCCCCGTCTCTCTCTGTGTGTCTCTGCGGCCGTGAGTCTGCGCCATGAGGATGTAACGGTTGGTGGTCACGACACGAGTCAGCCGCTGCATTGCAGCCAAGAACGTGGAATGAAAAAGAAAAGAACGAAATAACAAAAAAAAAAAGAGGAGAACAGCGGAACGGACACAACACGGCGCGTGTCTGACACGCGAGTGTTGCGCGCGTGTGAGTATGTACGTCCCTCTGTGTCATCGACGCTCACAAGGCGAACGTGTGGCTCCTCCCTCGCCTGCCGGCTGCACCTCCTCCTCCTTCCTCGCCTTCGGGGTCGCGCGTACCTGCCGCTCTCATTCGCATGTACCTTCAGTGCGTCACTGTCTGTGTGTGTGTGTGTGTGTGTGTGTGGAAAAGGTGAGAGACAGACGCATGTGTCACGTCTTCACACAGACTGCCGGTGAGAGACAGTTGGCACAGGATGCAAGAGCCAGTGGGGTGCGCATGCGCTCTGTGTGGGAGGCGGAGGTCGAGGCGGAGGCAGATGCGAAGGCGTCGAGCCCACGGAGATGTTGGGGGACAGGAGCACCGCACTCCTCCGTGGGCCGACAGAGCGCGCGTGCATCGGCGTGGGTGTCGGCGTCCTCTGCCCGCCGCGAGTGCTGCTTACTTGATCGGGATGAAGCGGGAGGAGTGCGTGGCGCCGACGCCGGGGCGGCCGTGCAGCACCGGGCGGTAGCTGATGGAGAACTCGCCGAGGTAGTGGCCGATCATCTCACCCTTGATCTCCACAGCGCTGAACTGGTGCCCGTTGTAGATCGCCACCACGGACCCCACCATCTCCGGCGTGATCACAACGTCGCGCAGGTGCGTCTTCACCGCCTTGGGCTTCTCGCCAACCTTCACGAACTTCTTCGCCTCGCGCAGGCGCTTCAGCAGCACCGGCGGGCGGCGGTCCGCGTGGCGGTTCAGGTTGCGGCGCGCGCGCGCGTGCACCAGCGCCTTGAACTCCTCCTCGGTCAGCGCAAGCAGGGGGTCGATCTCGAGCCCGCGGAACGTGAACTTGTGGAACGTGCGCTCCTTCTTCAGCTGCTCGTAGCGCTCGGCGGTGATGTTGGACGCCATCTTGTGTGAACGACAGAGCGGTGATGACTGCGGCAGGCCAACAGTGCGCAGCGTCGGTGTCGGTGTCGGTGTCGGTGTGGTGGAGGAGGCGGACACACAGGGAGAGGATGGAGGGAGAGAAGGGAGGGAGGCAGAGCGAGAGAAAGTGAGGCAGGTCAGCATGGATGTGTCCCAACAGAGGGAGAGAGAGGGAGGGGGAGGGAGGGTGGCCGCACGCCGCGCCGCCGCGTCATCCGCGCGGACGCACAACGACGTCGCCTTCAGCGGCAGAGCGACTCTCACGAGTCAACCGGTGCAGCCGAGGCGAGACTCGTCGCGTGCTGCAGTGCCGAGCCACGCCAAGCCGGTGACTCAGCAGCGCCAGTTCACACACAAGCACTCTGCCCCGGTGGCGGCACCTTGGCCGACAGCGCGTGGATGCTCAAGGAGAAGGAGAGCGAGAGTGACGTTGGGTACGGAGAGTGGGGGAGGCGGACAGACAGCGAGAGAGACAGAGAGGGCTCGGAGAAGCCGCCATTGAACCGCCCCGTCCACACACACACAGAGAGGGAGAAAGAGAGTTGTACATCTTTGTAAGTGTGCCAGCCGGGTGACATTTCCAATGGAGAGCAGTGTCGGCGTAGTAGCAGCGCCTCACGCTGCTGTCCACCCGCACGAGGTGATCGAACGCGGAGCGGAAGGACACAGAGAAAACGGGAGACGTGTGTGTGTGTGTGTGTGTGTGTGTGTGGGTGTGTGTGTACACCACACCTCGCGGTCTCGGGGACTGCTCAGTACATCATGCGTCCAGAGTGACGCGGCGAGCGAGAGAGGGGAGTGGAGCCTCGCTTCACCGCCTTCGTCGCCGCCGTCGTCGGTGTGTGTGTGTCTGTGTCTGTGTGTGCGAAGGACAGGTGAAGAGAAGAGGAGGCAGAGAGGTACATGCACATGTGTGTGTACGTGCGCGTCTCTCTCTGTGGGCTGCTGCGGCGTAGCGGTGATGACGCGGTGCGGCTGCCGCTTCCGTGTGTTGCGCCATCTCCGAGGCCCCTTCTCCTCCTAGTGCGGCGGCTCGACCTCCTCCGCTGTCAACACAGGCGCGTCCTGCAGCGCCGCCGCCGCAGACGCCGACAGTGACTCCGTCGCCGCCTTCTCCTGCTCGTACTCGTCCGGCTGGAAGATCTGCCACGGCAGCGCTGGCAGCGTGCGGCGCAGCGCGTGGCGGAGACTGTACCACTCCACCAGCTCGCCCTCCTCGGAGGCCGCCAGCAGCGCCTCCGCAGCGCTCACCCCGTCCGCCTCGGTGTCCTTCGCGGATGCAGGGCGGCCACCGCCCTCGACGGAGGCGGAGTTCGCGGGCGAGGCGCGCCTCGTGCTGCGCCGCTTGGTGGAGAGGGAGGCGCGCGCCTTCGTGTTTGTGTTCTCGCTGCCGCCCTGCACCGCCACGTACCCGTTCCTCCGTGGCACGATGGCCTCGGTGGTCTTGCGCTTCACCACCTTCTTGCCGTCGCGCTTCGCAGCACCGCCGGCCGAACCGCCGCCGCGTGCGCTCGTTGCGGCGGATGGCGGGCGCCGCGACGGGGTGGCGGCGTTGCTGTGTGTGCCATCGATGCCGGCGGCCGCGGCGGCCTCGCCGATCCACGTGGCGTCCTGCGCGCGGAAGGGGAAGTGGGTGGAGGTCTTGAAGCGGGGGAGGCTCTGCACGGCCTTGTCCACCATGCGCGTCGTCACGTGCCGCTCCGCCGTCCGCCGCTCCTCCACGACGCCCTTGCGAGACTGCAAGAGGTCCATGTAGTCGTGCGACACCCCGCGCACCCCGAGCAGGTCCGCCGCCTCCGCCGTGAGCTGGGCGCCGGCGAGGGCGGCGGCGGAGATGCGGCCGATGGTGACCCGCGCCGGCGCGCCGGTCTCGCCAGGCTCCACAGCGCCGACGAGCACGGCGTGGATGCTCTCTTGGCGGGTGACGTCGTCGAGCGACGCGAGGGCGGCCTTGGCGCGTGGGAGGGAGAGGAGGTACAGGCCGAGCACCACCTCGCTCTCCTCCACCAGCGGGCACAGCGTCGCCTCGACGCGGGTGTAGAGGCGCTCGAGGGTGTCCTGGACGAGGTGCCGGCAGAAGCGCACGATGCACGTCGCGCCGATCGGCGGCAGCATCGACGGCGGCGAGGCCGCCGTGAAGGACGTCGGGAGCGGCACCTCGTGCGTGATCATGGACGCCGGCAGCGGCGTGCGCACCGCCTGCGCCGCCGCCACCACCGCCGCCGCGGCCGCCGTGCCCTTCGCGGTCGCGCCGCTGGCCGCCCGCCTCGCCGCCTCCTTGTCCAGCGACACGGTCGGTGTCTCGCGCATGCAGTACGTCTCGTCCGCGAAGAGCGCCACGGTGCCGATCGCGCCGCCGTAGAGCGGCATGTGATTTGCCTCGAAGGTCTGCGCCACCGCCTGCACCGCCCGCAGCCCGGACGTCGCGTCCATGTCGGCCACGGCGGTCACTACTCCCTTCACGAGCCGTGGGTAGGCGTAGCGCCGCGTGCGCTCGCCGTCGAGCCGCTCGATGCGGCGCCGGACGCGGCCAAGCACGGTCTCTGTCATCGCGAAGGTCTCGATGGGCATCTGGCCATCCACGAGTTGCAGGAACAGCTCGCAGAGCGGCTGTGCGGGGCGGTGGCGTATCGCGGCATACCAGAGGTTGTAGGTGAACCGAGCCAGCTCCAGCTCCGGCACCGGCGCCGCCTCCGCCCAGGGGCAGTCTCGCACCACTCGTCCATCATTCGCCGGCGGGCTTCGCTGCCGAGGCGCGCCGCCACTGCCGCCGTCGTGCCGCGAGCTGTCGTGCGACGGCGTCACGATCGTTGCCTTGGGGAAGCGGAGGGCGACGGTGCCGGGCAGGACGAGCGGCAGCTGCTCCTGCACGTTCTGCGGCGACAAGTTCATGAGCACGTCGCGTGCGAACTGTGTGACGACGTAGCCGAAGGGCACGAGCTCCTCCGACTCCGCCACCTCCTCCTTCACGGCGTCGAGGCGGGTCAGCACCACCTCGCGATGCTCGAAGAGCTGGTAGACACGCGGGGCAAGCATCTTTGGGTCGCGGACGAAGCGAGCTCGGCGCCGGATCGCGTTGTAGGCGGTGAAGAAGTTGTGCAAGATGCACGCGGTCTGCGCCTCCGTCCAGAAGTAGTTGGGCACGTCCGGCGTAACGGTGGTGCGCAGGAAGTGTGGCACCGACGCCCACGCCGAGACGGGAAACACCGGGATGACGGCCGCCTCCGACACGCGCTCCAGCATCCCACCCACCCCGCCGCCGCTGCCGCCCGCCGTCTCGTGGCCCTCGTCCAGCCACGTGGAGAGCGTGTGCAGCTGACGCGCGCGCAGCAGGGCCGAGTTCAGCTGGTGCTTCAGGTTGATCGCAATGGTGGAGAGCTCGGAGAGGATGTTGGCCGTGGAATGGCGGAGCTCGACGCCCAGCTCCGTCTGCAGCGCGAGCGGCACCTCACGCGGTCGCGGCGTCAGCAAAACCACTTCGTTTCCATTCTCGTCCACCTGCGGCACGAAGCGCTTCTCGTGGATGTACGTGTACAGGTCACGCACCTTCTCCTCGAGCTCGGACACGTTGAAGTTGAGGTCGAGGTTCTGCTGGGTCAGCCCAGCGATGCGCATGCGGTACGCGGAGCGGTCATCGAAGGCGGAGTGCAGCAGCTCCTCCTGCAGGGTCAGGCGTGAGCTCACCAGCTCCTGCTTCGCCGCCGCCATGAACTGGATCGGGATGGTGTGCGACTTGCCCCGCCCAGCACCACTGCGACGTGCGCCACCACCACCGCCGCCACCGCCGTCTCGAGGACTCTCATGGTCCCCGTTGCCGTCCTCGTCCTCCGCGCCGCCGCCGTCGACGCGTGAGGCGCGGGCGCCGAGGGCCGCGTGCCCCTCCGACGACGTGAGAAAGGCCGTCATCTCAGCGCTGGCGGGCGGCAGGTCGATGCGGTGGCGCGCCAGCAGCTCCTCGAGCTGCTCGATGCGCAGGCTCAGCTGCTCGTTCGTCTGGAAGACAGACGCGATGAGGTGTCGGAAGTCACGGAACTGGTCCTCCGTCTTCTCGCACGCGTTCATGCGCTGCACGAGCTCCTCCTTCGCGGCCGTCAGCTCCGCGTCCCGCTCCTCCCGCAGCGCGAAGGCGGCGGCGTGCTCGGCCCTCGCCTGCGCCTCCGCCTGCTGCCGCGCCAGGACGAGATCGCGTATCTTTCCTTCAAAGAAGGTCTCGAACTGCTCGTACAGCGCCGCCTCCTGCCGCTGCAGCGCCTCTGACTTCTCCGCCGCCGCGCGGTGCAGCGCGGTCGCCACGTCCTCCGTGTAGCGCTGCACCGCCTCCGCCACGGTCGCGAGGGCGGGGTAGAGGAGGGGCACCATGGCGAGCCCCTTCTGCATGACGGCGTGGCGCTCCGTCAGTGGGGTGCGGCGGCCGCCACGCTGCTGCAGGAACCCCTCCAGCTCCCGGAGCCGCTCCGCCCTCATGGCTGTGGCCGTGGCCGCCGACTCCGGTGGCGTCAGCGCCGGTGTGCCGACGCCCGCGATGTGGGACGACGACAAGGACAACACCGCCGCCGCGGTTGGCGCTGACAGCGCTGGGGCAGCGGTGGCGCGGGGCGATGGCCGCCGCGGCGGCGGCTGCGTTGGCGTCTTGAGCTCCGCGACCCTCGCCGTGGCCGGTGACTCTCTCGGGTGTCGCGTGAAGGCGGAGGACGAGGAGGCGAGGGAGTGGAGAGTGGCGGGTGTGTTCCACGGGTGGCCGTATGTCTGCCCGGGCAGCGGTGACGCGGGCGTCGCGGGCGTGGCGGCAGCGGTGGCGGTGGCGGTGGCGGCGGCCGCCTCCACATCTCCCACCAGGACCGCGATGGCGGCCGGTGGTGCGGTGCCGCGGCGAGCGCCGTCGGTGAGCGAGTGTGCCGGCGCAGGCGAGGACAGCGGCGGTGGCCGTCGAAGCGACGGCAGCGTCTGTGGGGACGGACGGGCGTGCATCCTCGTGAGCGAAGAAGCAGTCGCGTGACGCACCACTCGTGAGTTGGACAGATGCTGCGAGTCCCGCCTAAGTGTCTGTGTGTCTGTGTAAGTGGGTGTGTGTGTCTGTGTCGCACACCTGGTCTGCCCTCTCTCTCTCTCTGTGTCTCTGTCTTTGTCCCTCGAGTGCGCCCTCTCCCCGCACACACAGACAGACACACACACACGCCAGCAAAGCGATGGAGTGCGTGGACAGAGAGATGCAGAAGATGAGCGACTCGGACGTGGAGAGAGACGCAGTCGCACAGAGAGAGACCGGAAGTGGAGGGGCAGGATAGCTAGAAGGAGAGAGGGAGGGAGAGACAGTGGCGGGTGCTGTATGTGCGTCTGATGGGTGTTGGGCAGGAGGGGGAGAGGCACTTGTGCAGCATTGCAGTATAATGAGGTGACAGTGCTCAGAGGTAAAGAGAGAAGGGGAGGAGGAGGGAGGCAGGGTCGTCTCCTCTGCTCTCCGGCGCATACGTCTCCCTTCATCCCCTCTCTCCCTCCTCCCCTCTCTCTCCCTCAAGCGCCATGCAGGGCACACAATCACACACATATACACAGAGAGAGTCAGACAAGTGAGCGAGCGAGAGAGAGAGCGAGACGCAACTGTGTGTGATGCACCCTCTCCGTCGCTGTGCACTGCGCAGCCTCTCCAACACCACTGCACCACCACTACTGCCGCTGCAGTGGCAGTGAAGAGCGGCCACCGTGCACGAGAACACGTCAACCAACACCGCCACAGACACACCGACACACACACACACACACACACACAAGAGAAGAAACAACAACAACAACAAAAGGAAGTACGAGGCACGACAACCGGAGCGACCGACAACTCTGTGAAAGATACCCTTCGTGACCACAGCGGGAGGTATGTGTGTGTGTGTGTGTGCGTGGACGCCAAATGGCAGAGGCACACACATCAACACACACGCGCGGATGCACACCTCCTCTCCCACCACCTCCAACATCAGTGGGCGGGCGGGGCGACTCAGCCGATAGTCACCGAGACAAAATAGAGAGTGATTCCCCGCCCCCGCCCTCCGTCTGCCTCCCTGCACGACAGGACACACACGATTGACTCTGTTTGCACGTGTGTGTGTCTGCGTGTGTGTGTCTGCGTGTGTGTGTGTGTGTGTGTAGACGTCTTGGCGCCGCTTGGTCGGAGACAGGGAGGGAGAGAAGGGAAAGGGGGGGAGAGAGAGGGGCGTGTGGAGTGGGAGCTTAAAACAAAAGAAAAAAAAGAAAAACAGTAGAGCCGACGACAACAACAACGTACGAACACACACACGCACACGCACACACACACATCACCGGGTGCGCTGCTGTCCTCGCTCACAGGGGGGGAGGGATGGCGCGGTGCTCCTCTCTCCCTCTCTCTTAAGACACCGTGTTCTCCTCCGGGGCAGTTCTGGGCACGGCGTCCTTCAGCCACAGCTTCAGCCGCACCGCGTCGGAGTGGTCGAGGTAGTAACGTGGAAGGAACTTGGTCTTGGCGAAGCCGAGGTTCAGGTAGAGCCCCAGTGCGCGGGTGTTGGACGTCGGCGTCTCGAGGTACACCTCGTCGCAGTCCTTCTTGCGCATGAGCTCGACCGTGAGGGAGACGAGGCGGCTGCCCAGCCGGTACCCCCGGAACTGCGGCACCACGGCGAACATCGCCACGTAGCCGCGCAGCGGCATCCCCGCACCCTTGCGAGTGACGCGCGACACGACGGCGCCGACCTTGTCGCCGACAACAGACTTGTCCGGCTTCGTGGCGCTCTCGACACCGAAGGCGGTGATACACAAGTCGGGCCACCCAAAGACGAAGTACTGGTAGGTGAAGCTGCTGTAGGGCTCCGTCAGCTCGGCGGTGAAGAGGTTCACGATGAAGTCCATCTCAGCATCGCTGCCACCAAACTGCTCGTACCGGATGTACTTGTGCGGCGCCACCTCCTGCCACTCCTGCTCCTCCTCCGTCAGCGGCACGGCGACGTTGACGTACTGCGCCTCCAGCGTGGCCGCCCGCTCCATCTGCGCCAAGAGTGCCTTGCGCATCTCCCCGCTGAGGACGTAGTTGGCATCGCTCACACGCGTCAGCGACTTGTCCTCCTGCTGCTTCAGCTGGGACTTGGTCATGCCCTTCTTCGCCTTACCTTCGATCGCCTTCACGAGTGCATCGATGGCCGCCTCGTCGAAGTTGTCGCGCTGCTTCGACGACTTCTGCGTCTTCTTCAGCGCATTCTTCGGCGGCATGGCGCGTCTCACGTGCGTCTGTGTGAGCCTGTGTGCGTCTGTGTATGTCTGTGAGCCTGTGTGTGTGTGTGTGTGTGTGTGTGTGTGTGTGGAAGAAGAGTAGGCGGCAGCGGCTCCTTCACCGTCAGTGGCGCTCTTCTCGCGGACAACCTCTCGAGCTACACGTACACACGTACACAGAAAAAAAAAGAAGATCCAACGGAGATGCAGAGGGAGGTGAGTGATTCACGCGAGACCGGCACGGCGGAGACGGCAGCACAGAATGCACAGCTGATGTGTGAACAGCACACACAGACACGTGCGCAAGCCTTCCAGAGAGACTCTCGCCGCTTGGCAGGCTGGCCAAGGCAGGCAGGAGCGTGTGGAGGAGGGGGAGCAGAGATGAAAGGGAAGTGTGGGTGGTGTACGCACCGGCACGCCGGCCCCGCACCCCACATAACTCCCTCATCGAGCGGGACAGCGTCTGCACGACGTCTGCCGCCACACGCCGCACACCAGCAGGCCACCCATCCTCTCATCCCCCTCCTCTCCGCACCGCAAAGGTCCGCCTGCACACCGACAGCGTCGAGAGAGAGAGGGAAGTGCGAGGGAGGGAGCTCGAGAGAGAGACAAGCACATCCTCCTCCTTTCTCGCCTCCCTCCCCACTCTCAACTTCCTCTCCAGCCCATCGCGCACAGATGGAGACGCACAGAGAGAGAGTGCACGTGCCTCATCCGCCGCCGCCACTCATCTCCCCACACGCTGTCGCGCTGCAATGGTCCTGCCGCCGATGTGCCCTTCGAGGTCGTGTGTCTGTGTCTCGTCTTCATTCGACGTTCCACACTTTTTTTTTTTTTTGAGAGAGATGATGAATTGCAAAGCGAAACAGAAAAAAAAACAAAAGAACACCGACAGAGGCAGGAAAACTAAAAATGAAAGTGAGTTGTCATGGGAGCGGGAGAGAGACACGTTCGTGACTCACACACACACACACACACACACACACACACATCGCTCCTGCCGTCGAGGCCACGGAGATGTGGGGGGACAGGAGCACCGCACTCCTCCGTGGGCCGACAGAGCGCGCGTGCATCGGCGTGGGTGTCGGCGTCCTCTGCCCGCCGCGAGTGCGGCTTACTTGATCGGGATGAAGCGGGAGGAGTGCGTGGCGCCGACGCCGGGGCGGCCGTGCAGCACCGGGCGGTAGCTGATGGAGAACTCGCCGAGGTAGTGGCCGATCATCTCACCCTTGATCTCCACAGCGCTGAACTGGTGCCCGTTGTAGATCGCCACCACGGACCCCACCATCTCCGGCGTGATCACAACGTCGCGCAGGTGCGTCTTCACCGCCTTGGGCTTCTCGCCCACCTTCACGAACTTCTTCGCCTCGCGCAGGCGCTTCAGCAGCACCGGCGGGCGGCGGTCCGCGTGGCGGTTCAGGTTGCGGCGCGCGCGCGCGTGCACCAGCGCCTTGAACTCCTCCTCGGTAAGCGCAAGCAGGGGGTCGATCTCGAGCCCGCGGAACGTGAACTTGTGGAACGTGCGCTCCTTCTTCAGCTGCTCGTAGCGCTCGGCGGTGATGTTGGACGCCATCTTGTGTGAACGACAGAGCGGTGATGACTGCGGCAGGCCAACAGTGCGCAGCGTCGGTGTCGGTGTGGTGGAGGAGGAGGCGGACACACAGGGAGAGGATGGAGGGAGAGAAGGGAGGGAGGCAGAGCGAGAGAAGGTGAGGCAGGTCAGCATGGATGTGTCCCAACAGAGGGAGAGAGAGGGAGGGAGGGGGAGGGTGGCCGCACGCCGCGCCGCCGCGTCATCCGCGCGGACGCACAACGACGTCGCCTTCAGCGGCAGAGCGGCAGGCCGACAGACAAGACTGTTGTTTTTTGCTTTTTTAAAAAAAGAGGACGCGTCTGACATGTGAAGTATGTGTGTGTGTGTGTGTGTGTGTGTGTTCCGCCTGGCAGGCAAGAACACACAAGACGGGTGGTCAGGGCAGCGCAGGCGGCCACTCAACATTGCGACGCGCACTCGTGCACCGCCTCTGCCTTCCCATTCACACACACACACGCGCACACACGGCTCGCAGACACTGCCGAGACGGTAAGACAAAGGTAAACAAGTGTGGAGGGGGACGTTCGCACCTGCGGTGGTACGGGTGTGTGCGGAGGAGGCCGAGGAGGATGAAGGATGTAGGAGAGACGGTACGGGCTCTCCGCACACGTGCACACCGAGGGTGAGAGAGTCATAGATGCGTTGTCGTGCCGCTGCAACGCATCGACCCTCCATCGCGGCCGACTTCTCGCGGTGAGGGTGGGAGAGGAGTTGAGAAGGGCCGTCGAGGTCTTCGCTGATGCCGGTGGCACGGCGCGGCGGGGGCGGGGGCAGATGATCTAGCTGACGGGGCAGTCGGGCATGTCTGCGATGGACACGCTCGCACCGCTGGAGTGCAGCGCCGCGGCATCCTTCCAGCAGAGGACGCCGTTGGCGTCGGTGTGGAGGTGAGAGAGGAGCTCGCTCATCTTGCTGCCCGCGAGGATCGCCGGCGCGGCCGCGGCCGCGAGTGTGGCGTCGTAGGCGGCGCCAAAGAGAACGCGGTCGCCCGGCGCGGCACCGGCCGGGGGGCGGATGAGCTGCACTGCCTCCCCCTTCTTCGCACAGAGCACCATCCCCTGCGATGTCACACCCATCAGCGGCTTCGGCTTCATGTTGCACACCACGAGGCACTGCGTCCCCTCCAACTCCTCTGCGGTGTACTGCTCCACGAGACCGCTGACGATCGTGCGCGTCTCCTCGCCGAGCACCATGTCCTCCACGTAGAGCCGGTCCGCGTTGGGGTGGCGGCGGAGGTTCGTGAACCGCCCCACTCGCACGCACAGGCTCGTGGAGTCGAGCTCTGACTTCTTCGTCTTGTTGCTCTCCGGTGCGTCGGTGCTGGGGCTGGAGGACGGCTTGTCCGAGCCACCACTACCACCAGCAGCAGCGGCGGCGGCAGCAGCGGCGGCCTTCTCCGCCTTCGCCTTCTCCTTCTCGGCGCGGCGGCGCAGGATCTCGTCCTCGGACGGCTTCACGTACGTCACCTCCGCCTTGGCCGACGCTGCATCTCCTTTGGGAGCGGCTCCGGCCTTGCTGGTCTTCGCCGTCGCTGCGTCTGGCGTCGCCACCGCCGCCGCGCGGATGGGGACCACGTACGCGTCTGTCTGCACGAACGCCGCCCACCTCATCGTGGCCGGCAGCACCTCCGCGTGGGCGGGGTGGTTGAAGGCGGCGGCGTACAGGAGAAGGTCGGCCATCGTGGCGCGGTCGCTGCCAGTAAGGAACTGCGGTGCCGCCCCCGCCGACGCCACGAGGATGCGCTCCACATCGCTGTAGAGCGCCTTCGCCACGGACGCGGTCGCGTCCGCCCCCGCGCGTGCGGCGTCCACGTCCAACACGGCGGCCGCGCTGACCCACTGGTTCACCAGCGCCGCCTGCTCCCCGTCGTCGCCGACCTCGCCGAGGAACGCTATCTGCTCCGGCGTCGAGGCGATGCGGCGCAGAGCCTGGACGACCGGCTGCAGGCCGCGGAAGGTCCGCCCATCGAGCGTGACGCGGTGCGGACCCTCGCTGGACGCCTCCACGCACGGCGCCGGCAGGCCCAGCACAGAGACCAGAGCGTGGCGGAGCGCCGGCGCGAGGATCGAGGAGGAGTGGAGGACGAACTGCATCGCCGTCTGATGCGCGCTGCCAAGCAAATGTTGAACGAGAGAGAGAGAGAGGTAAATAAATAAAAAAAAAGAAGAGAGAGAAAGAGGGAGTGAAGGAGCGAAGAAGTGTGTTCTGTGCGAAAGTAAATGTACGTGTGTGTGTGTGTCATCGCCGACCAGATGAACAAGAACAGGAGTGGAGAGATGTGCAGAGGAGGAGGGAAGGGTTCCATAGCGCACAGAGAAGGAGAAAGAGAGAGAGAGACCAAGGTAGTTGGCCCCAACGTGTGTGCGTGGGGACACCCCAACACACACACTCACTCTCACTCTCACTCTCACTCTCACTCTCTCTGGTGCGTCCGCGGGCACCTTTCCACATACGTGAGCTTCTCCCTGTGTGTGTGTGTGTGTGTGTGTGTCTGTACAAAGACCAAATATACCAAGGAATCGAACGCGTTGACTGATGAGTAGGTTTTGTTTTTTTTTTAAAGCGAACGCACTGCACACACACACACACACTCTCGCGTCACACCCGAACACGACTGTGCAGAGGACGTGGAGGGGGGGAGGGAAGGAGAGCGAGGACATGTGAGAGCAGCAGCAGCAGCAGCAGCAGCAGCAGCAGCAGCAGCAGCAGCAGCAGCGCCGACTCCGTCCCTGTTGAATGTCTTCCCTCATCTCCACCGGTTGATGGACGCACATTCGTGCATGACCGAATGGATCCGGCTGGGAAGTGTGTGTGTGTGTGTGTGGGAAGACCGGGACAGTGCATCAAGCGCCACCGCACCTCCTCCCACCCCTCCTTGCACGCAGGCACGCGGCCACGCTAGCGTTGGCGTCAGCTGCGCGACGACGCGGCTGCGCTGCTCTGCTTGCGGAAGTAGCCTTCCTTGTACTCGCTGACCTTGCGTCGCAGCGCTGGCACCTCCTGCTCGATCACGTACTTCATCCCGCGACCCGCACGCCCGGAGCACGTCGGTAGCGCCGTGACGCCGCAGGAGCCGTTGTCGTGGGCAGCCGCGGCGATGCGCAGCAGCTCCGGTTTCACGGTGCGCTGCCACCGCACCTCCACATCCTTCGTGAGAGTCTTGGAAGTGAAGAGGCGGCCCAGCACGCTGTCGCACGACTGCAGCAGACGCCGATCGAGCTCGCGCAAGTAGAGCCGCGCTCCAACCAGCCCACCACAGCCCAGCGCAACGGAGAGCAGCACCACCACCATCGTGCCGGTGAGGGACACGGACGAGAGTGCCACCGCCGCCGCCGGCCCCAACACGCACGCGCCGCCGAGACCGCCGTAGACCAGCATCTCACGCTGACGGTAGTCCTGCCGCAGCACCTTGGCGGCACGGCAGGCGAGGAGGAGGTTGCGCGTACTCTCTTCCGTCTCTGTGATCAGGTTGTCCATGCGTCGCATCGGGGCGGCACGGATCTCGCGCAGTATCTCCTGCCGCTGCCGCGACAGCTCCTCCGCCGGCACGGTGCCGGTCGCGGCGGGGGTGGCGGCCGTGGCCGTGGCCGTGGCCGTGGTGGTCGTTCTCTTCCCCAGCGGGGTGCAGGTCGTGTAGACGCGCGGGATGTCCTTCATCTTCATCACTTTGCTGAGGTTCCAGCACAGCGTCCCGTACGCGCGTGCGAAGTCGGTCACCTTCTCGAACACATCCGCCTTGTTCATCACGAGGAAGAACTTGTGCTCGTACCCGGTGAGTGACTTGGTGAGCACGTCGAGGGTCTCGCCGGTCGTGCCGGGGTTGGCGGGGTCAAACATGAGGAGGATGACGTCGCTCTGCTGCGCGAACCAGCGCGTCACGGCGAGGAAGTCGTAGCCGCGGGTGTGGTCGCCACTCCTGCCCGGCACAGACGCGGAGGAGTGGACTGGGGTGTCGATCATGCCCGGTGTGTCGACGAGCACCATGTCCATCGGGATCTGCGACGTGTCCGGCATGGCGCGCGTCTTCATCTTGAAGTGTGTCACGAACGTGAGGCCGAACTGCTGGAGAGACTGGTACTGGTACCCCGGGTTGCTCACGACGCTCGGCCCATCGGCGTCCATGTCGTACGAGTCCCGCCGGATGACGGTGAAGCCATCGTCCGTCGGCGCCACGCCCGTCTCCTGGATCTCGCGGCCGGAGAGGTAGTTGATGAGGGTGGACTTGCCCGAGCTGTGGTTGCCGAGCAGCATCACCATCGGTGTGGTGCTCTTGAACGGCGTGAGAAACCGATAGACGTCGTCGTACGGCTCGAGGTAACTCCCTCGCAGCGTCTGCAGCTCTCCCTCGATGCCGGCCTGCACCGCGGCGTGCGAGGAGGACGGGGACGGCGGCTCCGCATCGGCGGCCGGCGCGGCAGCGAGACTGGGCACACTCGCCGCCGCGGCAGCTGCCGCCGCCACATCCTCGCTGGCCGCACTCGCACGACGGTGTTGGGGCTGGGAGAAGAAGAAGTAGTGGCGAGAGGGCGTCGAGCGCGCTGCGACGTGCGAGGCAGCGGCGGTGACTGTTGCAGCAGCCGCCACTGTCCCTCGCCGACAGAGAGACGCAGTCGCCACGTGGGCCAACCGGCGATACATGGCGACAGAGGCTGAACCGTCGCTACACACTCACACACTCACTTTCCACTCGTGTGGCTCCACTGCGCTCGTGGTCGCCCAGACCTTGCACCGTCGCACAACCTCGCGCTGCGGCTCTCTGTGTGTTTGTCAGTTGATGTGTGCGTGTGTTCGTGTGTATGTCCGTGTACCCACGCCGTGTGTGTGCGATGAGCTGGCAGAGAGTGTCACACCACAAACACAGTCGCGAGTGCATGAGATGAAAGGAAGAGAGAGGGTGAAGTGAGAGAGTGGGAGAGAGAGCGATGCGAGCTTCATTGTGTGTGCGTGTGTGTGTGTGTGAAATGAGACGGAGAGGGAGGAACACACACACACACACACACAAACAGAGAGAGAGAGACTCGTGGAGACGCGCGAGTCACGGTCGCATGCACATGCGCGCAGGAGGGTGAGGCGGAGGCAGGATGCACACGCCACTCACGCAGTCGGCCTCTCCCACACACTCTCTTCTCATCTCCGACCACGACTCGTATCGCGTGGGTGTTGACGTGCTCACGTGTTTCAGTTTTTTTTTTTTTTCTTCTGCGCAACCACACCGCCGCTGCGACGGACTGACGTTTGTCTAGATGCACTCCCCATCCCTCCTCTCGAAACTGCCTCCGCTCATCTGGACTCTCCACTTCTGCTCCACACAAACAATGCAGAGCGCACACGGACTCAGACGCGCATCTGTACAGCTACACATACAGGCACATGCGACATCTGCGCCGCTGCCGCATCGCCTCACCTCCTCCGTCTCCCTCTCTCCCTCTCTCTCTCTTTCTCAGCGCACACAGCGTCTGTGAGAGGGAGAGATGGAGAGAGACGGAGGCTGAAGTGGATGACGCGGTGATGATGGGTGAGAAAGAGAGAAGAGAGAGAGGAGGGAGGGAAGGACAAAAAAAAAAACAATAACTGATACACACACACACACACACACACACAGACACGCTCTGAGAGAGAAAGATGATGATGAAGAAAGAGAAGTGGAGATAGATAGATACAGCTTGCAGTGTCTACACTCGCGCACCCCAGTCCGCCTACACACACACACTCTCCCTCCACTCGACTGACCTGGCAGCATTGACGCCAAGTGAAGCGAGGAGAGCAGGTGGGATGGGGGGAGCACTGACGCAGCTGTTCGACTATGGAGGTCTCATTACACGCGCGTGGATCGGGGTGTTCCGCTCACGTGTGTGCGTGCATATACATGTGCATGTGTGTGTGTGTGTGTGTGTGTGCATGTATACATACGGAAGAGAGAAAGAGAGAGAGGCACAGATAATCGAAAGGAAGGAGGAACACTGCACACACACTGCACACACACTCACACACATACACGCCAACGTACACACTCGAGATAGAGTTCAAACATGAAAAGAAACAATAAAAAAAAAAATTCGAAAGAGGGGAGGGGACGACGTGGAGTCGCACGCTCCGAGGAGAGCGGAGATGAAAGAGAGAGAGAGGGAAGAGCGGGTGCGTGTGTGAGAGAGCGACGCAGTGACAATGATGGGATTGTGTGTGTTTGTGTGTTTGTGTGTGTGGGCTTTGGGTGGGTGGACGATGCAGAGACTCGGTGTGACTCTCCCACATCTGTTCTCGTGAGCGTGTGTGCATGTGTGTGTGTGTGTGTGTGTGTGTGTACTTGTTGTGTGAGTGTGGGTTTGTGTGTGCCTTGATCACACTTCCCGTTCTCCGACCTGGTGGGATCCTCCATCACCGATGCGCGAGACACTCGATGACGACACACACACATACACACACATACACATATGCACATATACACATACACATGCACGTGCACGAGAGCGCTCGCGTCCACACGTCCACACGTCTGCCCCTTCACACGCGGAGACACCACGGTGGAGGTGCGCGAGACGATGTGGTCCAACTGGACAACATAAAGAAAGGAAACAGAAACACGCAGACACACACACACACACATCGTAAACGGAGGGAGCGAGAGTGGGGAAAGAGGAGCAAGTCACTTCCGACTCGTCTAGACTTGTCCACACACACACACACACAAACACACACACACACATACATTCTCGTAAACACACACACACAAAAAAAAAAGAAACAGCATCAAAGCCAACAAACAAACAAAAACCGAGTGGAGTTGCTGCAGCGCTGCAGCCACCTCTGGAGACGCGCGTACTCGCTCACCTCTCCAGACGGATCAAGAAGACGAAGAAGAAGAACAGACCACACACACACGCACGCACACAAACACATGCAAACAAACACGAAGATACGCGGTGCAGCACCCACTGCAGTACCACCGCTGGTGTCCATGGAGAAGAACAAGAGCTGCGGGGATCAAAAATCAATGTGAGCGGGAACACACGCACACACACACACACACCCCAACACGCCTACACGCGAGAAGAGGAGAGAAGATCGCCACAGCCTGCGCACTCTCCGTCTCTCTCTCCCTCGCCTCCCCCCATCTCCCTCCGCGGTGAGCACCGGTGGAGAAGCAGGAGAGGGGGGAGGCGAGCGGGGGGGAATGATGTGGATGAGCGGCAGAGAACAATAATTTAAAAAATGGGGGCCGACAGACACCGTCCGAGCAACCCCGCAGTGTCGCTGCACCGCAGCATGCACGTCACTGTGTATGTGTATGTGTGTGTGTGTGTGTGTCGGCAAGAGGTCTGTGAGACATGAAAGGCCGACAACGACGCGGGAGTGGAGGAAGAGAGAAGGAGAGGAGAGGAGGGGGGCGGAACAACTCGCGGCCCAACACGGCGAGAAGACGCAACAAGACGAGGACAAACAAACAAACAAAAACACAGAAGCAGAACATGAAGGAAGACCGGGAGACAGCGAGAGATGAGGGGAGAATGGAATGAAACAAAAAAAAAAACCAAAAAACACACAAAGCGACACACACACACACGTATGCAGTGTGTGTGACACGACTCCTCCCTCCTCCCTGCTCCCCTGCTTTCACAGAAGAGGAGGGGAGGGGAGACAGGAAATGAGAGAGAGAGAGATGAGATGCCACGCTGCAGAGCTCGCCCTCACACACACACACTCTCTCCGGGTGCATGTGTGCGAGATGGAGAGGAGGTGTGTCTCGGCGTCCGTCCGTCGAGACATGCGGTGTGAGACTCGTGGTGCTATGTGTGTGTGTGTATTTTCTTTTTTTTTCTTTCAGCGCAGAGGAGCGAGGGAGGGGAGCGGCATCGCTCGCTCCTCGTCCTCCATCGCAGCGGCGATCAGCGTTGCCTGCCGCGCCATGCGGGCGAGAAAGGCATCCGTGTACACACGACGCTCGACCTCCGTGACTTGGAACATGGCCAGCGGCATCAGACGGCCATTCGGAAGCCGCAACGCCGCCGACGCATCGTCGCCGTCCACCACCGCGTCATCGGCAGGGGCGAAGAGATCATCGAAGAAGACGTGCTCCACCACCTCCGCCGCCGTGAGCCGCTTCTCTGGTGTGTAGCACAGCAGCGACGCCACGAGCGCCACCGCCTCCGTCGGGGTGTCCACGTGAAGCAACGTCCGCCACGGGATCGCGCGCACCTTCAGCACATCGTAGTAGTCGTCGAAGGTCGTCCGCGTCACGGAGGCGGACGTTGAGGCCGCCGCCGCGGCAGCATTGGCGTTGGTGGCGGAGGAGGAGGCGGTGGTCGTGGCCACACCCCCCAACGCCGGTGTCAGATCGCCGCCAATGGAATCGAATGTGAAGTGGTCGTGAGCATCGACGTCCTCGTAGCCATGCGACCGCGCTCCACTGTCCCAGCGCTCCTCCTCCTCCTCCTCCTCCTCCTCACACGCGTCTGCAGTATCGTGCGGGTGGACGTGGTGAGGGTGTTGGTGGGGGTGTTGGTGGTGGTGGTGGTGGTGCATGGCCCGCGTGCGCAGTAGTGCCTCTGCGCAGTGGGGGTTCATCGCGTACATCTCACGCTTCGATGGCGCACCCAACACCTTGAAGAGCTCCGCCATCTGGTCGATGGACGTGCAGCCGCGGAAGAGGGGCTCGCCAGACTCCCGCAGCAGCTCCGCGGCGAGGCAGCCGAAGGACCACATGTCCACGGCGCTGCCGTAGTGCAGCGCACCGAAGAGCAGCTCCGGGGCACGATAGTAGCGCGAGCAGATGTAGGAGACGTTCTTGTCCTCCGACGGTTGCAGGATCACCTTGGCGCTGCCGAAGTCGCACAGCTGCAGGCGACCCGTGTCCGGGTCCACGATCACGTTCGCCGGCTTCACATCGCGGTGGCAGACGTGTCGGGCGTGCAGGAAGGCTAACGCACGTGCGAGTTGGAAGAGGAGGACGCGCACCCACCGCAGCGGGAGATGGTGGCCGCCGTCCTCGCTGAGCACCGGCGACGGTGGGGAGCGACGGCGATGGGACTCGTCGTGGTCGTGTTCACGGGTGCGCTGTTCTGCGCCGGCCGCCGTCGTCGGCATGCGGCGGTGGCGGCGGTAGTATCTCTTTACGTAGCTGAGGTCGACGGGGAGGTAGCTCATCACCATCTCGAGGTACGCCACCGTCGGCGGCAGCGCCGTGGCAAACGGATGACTGCGTGGAGGACGCGGAGCGGTGGCGAGGGCAACGTCTGCACCGTGGCCGCCACAGCTGCCGCTGCCGCCATGGCCGCCGTTGACGTCAAGCCCCATCCACGGATCGTGCTCTGACTCGGCCGTGTCGTACGTGACATAGGAGTCGAGCAGCTCCACCACGTTGGGGTGATGCGTGCCGGGCCAACGCACCACGCCGTGCTCTGCTGTTGTCGACGGCGACGGCGCCGACACAGGCGTGCCGCTCGAGGTGGCGCGTGCGGCCCCGGCCACGGAGGCGGGCGGGGGCGGTGTCCGCTGCAGTGGATCATCGACTAGAACACGCCCAAGTATCTCCACCTCGCGGCTGTGGAGGCGGGCGTCGTGGCGCACTCGCTTGACGGCGACGGCCCTCCCCGCGTGCACGTCCTCTGCCAGCAGCACGACGCCGAAGCTGCCACGGCCGAGGAGGCGCAGGGGTCTGTACAGCCGCGTCGGCCCGGCCGCTGACCATGGCCGCCTCGTGGCGCCGTCGCCGCCGTGCCGCGTGTCGGCGCCCAACGCGCCGGTGGTATGCACAGAGCCGCGTGCGCCGGTCACGGCCCGCCGAGGTCGCACTTGCCTCTCCGCCATCGGTGCGGTGCGCACAAAACACGAGAAGAGGAGAGAGAGAGAGCGATCGCCTAACACCTGCGCTGGCAATAAAATGAAGAAACAAAGAGAGAGTGAGAGAGAGAAGTGTTTGTCTGTGTGTCTGTGAGTCTGTGTGTCTGTGTATGTGTGTGTGTGTGTGTGTGCGCTGTGAGGCGTGTGAGTGAGGGGCGCTGTAGACGTTGGATACACGCCGATGCGGACTCCCTGTGTCGTCCGGCCGCCGGCTGCACCTCGCGCTCGCCTACCACGACACGATGCCGTCCGAAGCGTGCGATTGTACTCTCTCACTCGAGGAGCTGCGAAGAACAGAAGGGACGGGAGAGGAGAGAGAGTGGGAGGAGGGGGGACACAGGCAGGAGACGCGCGCGTGGTACGAGAGAGACACTCTCCTCTCTCACCTCGGACAGACGCCTGCACGTTCCGTGGCGCACAAGTCGGATGTCGCGTCCGGCGTCAGCAGGCGGTGCCAATACACACATGTATGCATGCGTATGCCTCAACAGACATCAACGACAGAAGAAGAAGAAAACAAACAGAGCCACCGACACATCAGCGGCGACACAACATGCGAAACCCGCAAAAAAACAAACAAACAAAGAAAGAAGAGAAGGCGAGACTGCACCGCAGCCGATGAAGTGGAAGACGCAGGCGGCACACACACACACACACATGTGAGATGTGCGCGAAGTGAGGTGAGGAGAGGAGTGGAGAGAGGTGCAGCGCACCACAACGCCCACTCCCGCCTTCCGCCCCTCTCCTCTCCTCTCTTCTCCTCTCCGGTGCCTTTCCCCCGTGTGTGCGTCTCTGTCTGCGTGCGTCACCAGCCATACGACGCAGCCGCGCAACTCACAGCGGGCTGAGACGGTGGTGGTGAAGGAGAGAGAGAGAGAAGGAGAATGGAGGGGAGAGAGGGGAGAGCTGGGACAGTCGTCCCGTCAGACTGCCTCCTCGCACCACCACCACGACACTCACTGAAGTCCTGCCTCACTTGTGGCGGGGGGCGATGGTGGCCTTCTCGATGTAGTTGCTCAGCTGCCCCGACACGTTCGTGATGGTCGCCGGCGGTGGCCGCCATGGCAGGAGGCCGTTGTAGGAGGTCGGGTCGCGTGGGTCCGGCTTCATGAAGCTCTTCTGCAGCGCTTCGGAGCGCGTCTGGAGCACCGCGAAGGGGGAGGCGACGGTGAGGTCGTTCTGACACCGCCACACCGCCCGGCTCTTGTTCTCGTCCGCCTGGTCCGTCTCCGTGGCACCGCTCATGACGCGACTGAAGGCGGTGAGCAGCTGCATGCACTTCGCCTTGTTCTCGACCGTCTCGACGTGGCAGCGGCGCAGGGAGTTGATGGCGCGGCCGAGGTCCGTCTTGATGAGGTGCTCTCGGCTCACCCCCATGAAGGCGGTGAGGTCCTCCGACGCTGCGATGCTGCCCTCCATCGGGAGCGCGAGGAGGAGGTCGAGGGCGATGGTGCGCAGCTCGTACGGCGCCGGCTCCCCGCGGTCGATGTCGAAGAGCCAAGAGCTCAGCTCCTGCAGGATGCCCTCCTCCACGAGTGGACCCGCCATGTTCACCTGTCGGCAGCGCGCCTGCACAATCGCCTTGAGTGCAACGCGGTTCAGTGGGAACGCGTCGGCGCTGGCGTTGCGTCCGGAGACGATGTCCTCGTCCAGCCGCCGCGCCTTGGCCATCGCCGCCACGAGCTCCTTCGCGATGGCGACGAGCTGCGCGGAGGTCATCTTGCGCGGCTTTGCCGCGGCGGACTTCTCCATTCGCATCCTTGCCTCGCGCACCGTTGCCTTGTGCAGCCGTGCTTCGATTGCCGCCGCCTCGGCGGAGAGGTTGGTGGCCGGCAGCAGCCCCTCCTCGTTGACCCCGCCCACCCCAGCCGCGCCATCTGCCGTCGTGAGGAAGACGTCCGCGTCGCCATCGCCGTCGTCGTCGTCGTCGTCGCTCTTCTCCGCACCCCGGCGCGCCGTCCGCCGACTGCCACGCGCCGCGTCGCCCTTGGACTTCTTCGTCTTCTCCTTCCGCGCCTTGGCGGCGGCGCCGTCCTTGTCCTTCTTGTGGCTCTTGTGCTTGTCCTTCTTCTTCTTTGAGCTCTTCCCACCGGAGGAGGACTTGCGCAGCTTCTTCCACCGTCGGTAGAGCGACTTGCCGAGCCGCTTCGCCGCCGACTTGTCGCTGATGCGCAGGAGCGCCGCGTCGTCCATCACGTCCGCGACGCCGTCCGCCGCGCCGGAGGAGGCGCCACCGCCGTCCCCCTCCCCCTCCTCCTCGTCCTCCTCCTCCCCCGCGCTGCTGCGGCCCGCCTCGGCGCTGTCCTCGCCGTCCTCCTCGTGTGCGGCGTCCTTGGCCGCCCCGCTGGCGGTGCGCAGCGCCTCCTCGAAGCTCCACCCGCCGCCCGCGTCCGCCTGCGTGCCCGACCCACCGACACCGCCCAACTCGAACTCCTCGCCCTCCGCATGCACCGGCAGCGAGGACGCCACCAGGCCAAGAAGTGAATCCTCCTCCTCCATTCGCAGGACGCACACCTGCGTGCGTCACGGTGTATGTGTGTACGTGTACGTGTGTGTGTGTGGATGGATGTGTGGAAGATGAAGTGATATCGAAATAGAGGAGGAGAGAGGGTGTGGGGGAGAGGGGAGGGGGCAGACAAGCTCCGCGGGCACGTTGCAGATGCTCAACACAGCGTGGGACGTGTCACACACACACACACGCGCCGACCCGGTGCAGCCGTCGACCTCCTGGGTGAATCAAGAGAGAGACAGGAAGAGAGGCGGTGATGGGGAGGGGACGTGAGTCGTGGCGGGTCGCATCGAGTCGATACGCCAGCAGGCCTGACGAGTACAGACGCACGTACCCCGCCATGACGTGAACGGAGGCGGGAGGAAGGAGGATTGCCGCGTACCGCCTGCCGCTGTCCCAGTCCGTGTCCTTCGACCACGCGCAGCAGCGCAACGCTCTGCAGCAGCAGGAGCGGCAGCAGCAGAAAGACACAGACAGAAGAAGGATCAAAGAGAGAAGACGGCGCCGATGCAGAGGGGGGGGGGGATGAGAGGGCGACGGAGTCTCTCTGTCTCACATGCACCGCCACGCAGAGCTGCGCACCCACGTCCCACTGTACTGGGGGCCGCCGGATGTGCCGGAGAGGCGACGGCGTGAGCCGACAGCCGCCGCGCCGACGGCCACGGCACCAGCACCCCCTCGACGGCTGCGCAGGAGATCCACGCCGCCACCGCCGCCGGAGGGAGACTCGCCAGCCGCCTCGACCACGGTGGCCCTCATCACATGCACGCGGTACCGCCACCCCATGCGGAGAGAGAGGAGGAGCGGCGTCGCCTCGTCCACGCGGTGGCGGTCTGGACGTGGCGGGAGCGACATCCCCTCGCACTCCACGTAAGCGAAGCTGAGGTGCACTTGATGGAGGGACACCGGCGGCGGCAGCGAGTGCCGTGCCGACGCGTCGCCCTCCAGCCTCGGCGCCACCCTGCCCGCGCGCTGCTTCATCGCGTCGTCGGCGGCGTCGTCGAGGGCATCCTCGATGGAGCCCCGCCGCGCGGACGGTGCCGGCAGCGGAGCCGCCACGTCGCCGCGAGGTGGATACACGTGTGGCGCGCGTAGTCGCTGCACCAGATCTGACGCCGCGAGAAGCGCTGCGGTGGACGGCAACCCGCCCGGTCGAGGCCACGCCGCGGAGGAGGTGGTCGCCGCCCGCCTGCCCCGGCCGCTGTCGAGCGCTGCGCTCGGCACGCCAGCCTCCAGGACGACCAGAGCACAGCGGAGGCGCCGCTGGAGAAGGCAGAGAAGGTAGTGCGGCAGGGGCGCCGGCCGGCCCACGGCGCGTTCGAGCAGCGCTGCCGTCGAGACGGGGCCGGACACCCCCGCGACAACGCAGAGAGGCACGACGTCCGCCGGCTGCTGCGCGGGGCCGCTCGAGCTCCGCTGCCCGCTGCCGTGCCCGTCGCCGGACTGCGCCGCGGTGGGCGGTGGCACCGCGTGCGGAGGGTCGCCGCTCTCCGTCGTGGGGAACGTGTACGCCTGACACACGGCGCAGACGTCAGCGACGGAGGCGCACACCAGCACCTCCAGTCGCCCCACCGCCTGCAGCACCGCCGCCTCGCGCCGGGGCAGCTCCGCCTCGGGATGCAGCGCCAACCACTGCCGCTCCACCACGACGGCGAAGCGCACAAGTGAGAAGGCACCGCTGGCCGGCGCGGCGACGTACAGCGCACGGCCGCCGCGCAGCACATGAGCCGCCACCACCTCGTACGCGAAGCACTGCTCTGCCGCGGCGGGGGCGACGAGGGGTGACGCGCAGGCCGCCGCCGACACCACCGCCGCCGCCGCCTCAGCGGGCGCGGTAGAGGCCGTCACCACGCAGACAGAGCTCGCGCCGAGCTCGCTGCACGCCGCGGAGACAGAGTTGCTGGCGGTGGCCGATCTCGACGCCGCACCACGCGACGCAGCGTCGCCGCCACTGTCGTCTGGTGTGCCGAAGACGTGCGAGGGCAGAAGCTGGACCGGCACGGCGTGCAGGCGCTGCACCACGGCAGTGGCGCTCTCGCGCCGGCGGCGGCCGTGAGCTGCGGTGGTGCCGTCGGACGGGGCGGACCACACCATCTCTCTCGAACAGATGGCAGAGGTGGCAGTGGTAGCGGTGGCGAGAGTGAGCCCCACACACATAAAGACATACACACACACGCACGCATGAACACACAAACACAGAGAGAGAGGGTGTGTGTGTATGTGCGTGTATGTGCGTGTACAAGGATGCGAGGGTGGGGAGACGGAGGTGGGATCAGAGGAGGGAGAGGTGAGAGGTGGAGGTGGGGGTAGGCGACGTCTGCCACGGAGTACACGGAGCGCATGCGCGGAAGTGGCGTGAGATAGAGAAGAGAGAGAGAGAGAGAAGACACTGAGACATGGATGCGTGCCGCACTAGAGCGGCCCGTCGGTCTTGATAAACAGTTGCACCATGTCCTCCACGGTGGGGAAGAAGGTGCTGTCGTCGTCGTCGCTGCGGACGAGGCTCAACGGCGCTGCCGGCGCCACCGTCCCTCTCTGTGGACCAACGTGCCGGCCAGGCGGCGCGTCGCTGGTGGTGCGGGCGGCCACGGCGTCACCCCCGCCACCGGCACGCGCGTTCACGACTGCCTCGATGGCAGCAGCGGTGGCGGCTTGGCGACGCAGTCGGCGCCGCAGCTCGCGTGTCTCGGGGACGCAGACGTTCTCGTAGAAGTCGCGTGCGCAGGCGAGGACCTGGTCGACCGTCGTGCCGCTGCTGAGCACGTTCATGAACTGCAGCAGCGTCTCGTAGGCGTGCAGGTGCGTCATGATCTGCTGAGTGAAGGCGCCGAGCAGCGCCGCCGTGACGACCACCTCGTAGGCGGTCGTGTACGGGCAGGCGAAGAGAACATCCCAGAAGCGCATCGTGTCGGCGAGGCTCGGCAGGTCGCGCTTGAAGCAGACGAGGATCCAGCGGAAGCAGAAGGACATGTCCTCCGCCATGCAGTGTGTCTTGAGGTGCATGTAGAGGCCGGGGTGGAAGTGCCGCGTCAGCACCTGGACTTGGTAGAGCTTGCGCTGCAGCCCCTTCACGGCCGCATACGGCGCACCAGGCTTGCGCTCCTCGATGACGAAGTTCGTAGACATGTGCTCGCTCAGCATCTTGCGGAAGCACAGAAAGGCGGCCGCCTCTGACGCCGGCTGCGCTGATGACCCCTCCGCCTCCTGCGCGACGAGCAGCGCCACCGCCGCCACGTCGCTCATGCCTTGACTGTAGCCAAGATCCATGTCGAGCATCACATGCGCCAGCAGCAGCTCCCGCAACGCGCACAGCATCGCGGAGTCGTCGTCGCGGAAGGCCGGGTGCGTGCGATCCGTCCGCCCCACATCCTTGACGATGGAGTGCTTCGCGTCGCGGTAGGCGGAGAAGTGCGCCTCCTGCTCCGGCAGGAAGGACCTCCACTGCCCCGACAGTCGCGTGTAGAGCGCCGCCTCTGCCGTCAGCGCGGCGGCCCTCTCCGCCGCGTCGGCGTCGACGGCGTGGGCGCCGAGCAGGTGGCACCACACCGCGAAGCGCACCTCTCCGTTCGCCAGACCGCCTCGCTCGTACACAGCTGTGCGAAAGGCGCACCAGCGCTCCGGGCTCAGTCGCGGCCCCGCGATGGTGTCGCGCCACTCCGCCGCCGTGACGGGTGTCAGCGCCCCGCCGCCGTGCTCGCCGGGCCTCCACGGTGGGAGTGTGGGCCGGGGTGGGGCGTAGCACGGCCCGAGCCGGATCGCGGTCATCTCCTCCGCGAGATCCTCGAAGGAGGACGCGCTGGAGTGATCGCGCGCCGCCGCGTTGATGGCGGGACTTGTGGGGGCGTCACGGCGGCGCGCACCACGGCGATGTCTCGCACCCTTTCCACCTTCCTTCCCTCCGCCGCTGCGCAGCGTCGCCGCCGCCGCCGCTGCTGCTGCTGTGGCCGCGGTCGTGGCCGCTGCGGTGGCCTCGCTGCGCAGGTTCGATGTGTAGTGCGAGAGCAGCCCTCCCACCCCGCTGGCGCCGCCGAGGAAGAGTCCACCGCCCACGAGTCGCTCGCGCCAGCCGTGCCTCCCGGCGCCTCCCTGCGCCGGCGGCTGAGTCAGCGAGGAGGCGGAGCTGCCGCGCGCGGGCGGAGACGGGGATCGGCTGACGCCGCCGCGTGCCTTGTCGACTCCGCCGCCGCCGCCCACGGCGCCCTCCAGCGTCATCAAGGACGAGCTGCTGCGGCCACCCCGGCAGACGTAGGTGAGCCCCGGCGCGTACCGCCGCAGCACACCGATGCACCGCGTGATGCCGCCCTGATGAAACGTGAGGGAGACGGCGGTCGGCGTGCCGGAGCGCGGCGGGGCCGGCGCCGTGAGGCCGTGGCTCGAGGAGACGCTGCTGACGACGGCGAAGACGTCTGCGGGACTCTTGGCGGCGTAGACGACAGCGCCGGAGAGCAGCTGCAGGGTCAGCATCTGCACCCGCCTCTCACGCGCCGTCAGCACGTCGGTGTCGGTGCTCTCCGTATCGCTGATGTCGCGGACCGCGACGCAGAGACACAGCGGGGGACTCGCGTAGCCGCCGGCTGCTGAGACGCTGGTCGTGCGCGGGGTCTCGCGGCTTCTCTGGGTCGGTGTGGTCGCCGTGATAGAGGTGGGTGCGGCGGCGGCGGCGTCGTCGCCCGCTGCCGTTGCTGCTGAGGATGCGATCCACATGAGCACCGTGACGGTCCCGTTCTGCGTCACGTTGTGGCCGCCCGCGGTGGCGGTGATGACGGGGCCGGTCGATGTGTGGTGCGCCACGTGGGAGCGGGTGGTGGGCAGCTCTGCGACACGGTAGGCGGCCGGGGTCGAGAGCTGTGGCAGCTGGATGCCCTCTGCGACCATCGCCGCGAGTGTGCTGCCGGCTGATGTCGACAAGCTTGCCTCGCCCGCCGCGCTGAGTCGCCCCGCCCCGCTCACCAGCTCCTCCGCACAGTCCCGGTGCACAGCAGCGGTGGTGGACGACGCCTCCACTGGTGTCTCACCGTCCCCGGCCCACGCGAAGCTGGGGTTGTGCGAAGCGCTGAAGGCCGGAGCCTCCGTCGTGAAGGCGAACTGCCGCTGCGACGGCGCTGACGTGGCCGTGACGGCGCCGAGGGAGGACCAGACGCTCTCTGATATGTCGCACACGTGCAGCTGACCGTGCCCCGGCGGCACGCGCTGAGCTGGCGACGAGACGACGACGACGCCGACGTCGCGCGACAGCGGCGGCGACGATGGACGTCGAGACACGACCGTGGCGGTCGGGATCACAGCAGCGGTGCCGCCGCCGCCGCCGCCGCGACGGTGTCCGGCGCTGACTGCCGCGCCACCTCCTTCGCCGGCGTCCGGCACAACAACAGAGCCGCAGAAGACGCGTGGGGACACGGAGCCGGCGTTGCTGGTTGCCGCCACCTCTGCCGCGGCCGCCGCCACCACCACCGAGGCCAACGAGACGTGCTCGAAGATCTCGTGTGGACGATGCTGCTCCGCCACCAGCTTCAGCACATCGTGGGCTGAGAGAGGCATCACAGCACGCCGCGACGGAGCAGCGCGTGGGAGAGCTGTGATGAGACACACCAATGCGCACACACAGAGGTGCGCGCAAAGATCCTACGACCACGTGGGTTGAGGACAAGGAGGCGCACCGTCTACACAGCACTGAGAGACGCGAGGACAACGTCGGTCACCCTCCCTTCCCTTATGCAAGCACAACGAAGCGGAAGAACCAGAGAAACAGAGAGAGAGAGAGAGACTGCTCCGACAACGGAGAGCACAGACGACTACGTGTGTTTGTGTGTGTGTGTGGTCGACGGTGTTCTTTTGTTTCTTTGGTTTTTTTGTTGTTCTACTGAAGATGGCGTGGAGAGAGCGCAGCGGAGGTTTCCTTCAAGAGAGCCGCACGTGCGTCACGGACGCACTGAGAAAAGCAAACAAAGCGAGAGAGAGAGAGAGAGCGACGAGCGACCGCGCAGGACAATCACGACAAAAAAAAAAAAAGAAGAAGTGGAGAGACGCGGCGTACGAGTGGTGGGAGAGATACACAGTCAAGAGCAAGAGGAGGCAGAGGCAGAGGCAGAGGGGAAGGGAGGGGGGAGGGAGAGTTGGACAAGCAGCAGGACACAGACACACAGATACACAGAGGGAGAAGAGGAGAGAGAGAGAGATAGTAAAAAAAAAATGTGCGTGTGTGTGTGTGTGTGTGTCTGTTGACGTGTATGAAAAAAAAAAAAAAAAAATCGAACGTGGATGACAAGCAGAGAAATAACAACAACACCACAGAGCACACACAGAGCACAGACACAGACACAAAGAGAGAGAGATACAGAAGGAGAGTGAGAGAGACAGCGGTGGTTGGCAGGGGAGGGGGGGGAGCACAAGCGCGTTCGGCCGTTGATGACAGACAAGTAGAGGACGAGCTCAGAGCGTGCTGGCGCGCGGATGTGAGCAGGAGGGGGGGGGGCAATAAAGAGAGAGGGAGAGAGAGATGCGAGAGAAGAGGGTCGACGACGTTCACGGCGTCTTTTTTTTTTTGTTTTTTTTCTTTGTTCTTTGTTTTCTTTCTGTTGTGCACTCACGTCTGCGTTCGAGGTCACTGGCGCAGCCGCCCTCTCTTGCTCGTCGACTTGAGAAGCCCGCGTATGTGTTCCCGGTGCGTGTGTGTGTGTGTGTGTACACGTGTGAGCCCGGTTGAACGTGAGGAACCAGTAGGAGCAGATGGATGCAGGAGAAGATGGAGGGAAGATTGGAAGCTGGCGCAGTCCATGACGATGATACATTCAACAGATGAATGCAGGAAAACAAAAAAAAAAAGAGGAGCTGCGGCGAGTCGCGTGTGCGTCCTGCAGTGCCGCTGATGACGACTGTGGGGAGGTGTGATGAAGAGGGGCGTTGACGGGGGGGGAGTAGGACAGTGGAGCGGGTGCCAACCTCTCTGCACCAGCCCTCTCCACCCCTGCTTGCCTGCCTCGCCCCCCATTGCATAAGGCTGCAGCCACTGTGTCGTGGCACCGTCTGCCCTACCACCTCCACATCTCCAGCAGGAGCGCACATGGAGTTCCTCCAGTTCTGCTTTGTTTTGTAGTCTTCTGCAGCACCGCAACACGCGAGTCTGTGCGTGCGAGTGTGAGTATGTGCGCACACACAAAGGACGAGAGAGGAGGCGGAGGAGCTGCACACACATAGAGAGAGAGACAAACATGAGCGGCACCGCGTCTCCACCCTCTGCCGCACCTGCGCTGCATGGGCGGGCTCTCTCTCTCTTTCTCCTAACTTCCTCTGCACGACAGCTGTACCGCCCGATCGCGCCGCCTCAGGAGGCGGTCTCCTCCCCGCCACTGGCGACTCGCTGCTAGTCGCAGCGGTACAAGAGGTGCACACCGAGTTGGGTCTCGATAGGCACGCTCACCTCGCCGCGGCGCAGGCGGAAGGCCGCGTCGTCGATGTCGTCCGCGAAGGTGCCCTGCTCCACCATCCCAAGGTCGCCGCGCTTCTTCTTTGCAGAGACCTCACAGTAGTCGCCGACGGCGGCGACGAACTCCTCCACCGTCCACGGCGAGAAGCCGAGCGCCGCGTCAGCCGGCACGCGCCGCGCGTGGTCCGCCAGGATGCAGCGCGCCAGGTCGAGCGCGTCGGCGCGCGAGCGGGTGATCCTCTCCCCTTTGTTGTGCCCCCGCGAGATCGGGTTCTCCACGTCCTTGTGCTTCACCACAAGCTGGAAGAGGTGGATCGGCGCCGGTGGCACGACAACGTCGGTCGTGGCGACCACCGGCGCAGACTCGGTGGTCGCCACCGCGGATGCTGACGGAGCGGCGGCGGAGGCGAGCACATCGGGAGACGCAACCCCGTCGCCGGGAGCCGCACCGGCCGCGTTGGCCTGCGCTGGTGTACGCTCCGCAGGTCGCTCCTTCGAGACCGCCGGAGAGGTCGCCGCCGCCGCCGCCGCCGTCGCACCGCAGGAGGCGGAGGACGCGAGAGGGTCAGCGCCGCGCTGCTCCTTCTCCACCGGCGCTGTCGGCTGACTCGCGTCGGCGCTGCCGTCCTCGCGCAGCCGCTTCAGCGACGGCGGCGGTCCGGTGCGGAGCTCGTATGTGCGGGTGCTGTACCCGAACTGCATTACGGCCCCCACGGCGATCGGGATGGGCCGCCGCGGCTCCACCCGCTTGCCGTACAGCCGGACGCCGTTCGTGGAGCCGAGGTCGAGCAGCACGTAGCACGCCTGCTCCTTGTGGAAGACGAGGGCGGCGTGGACGGCGCTGATGGAGGGGTGCTCGAGCACGTAGTCGCACGCCGGGCCCTTGCCGAAGAGGTAGTAGGGGAAGCGCTGGAGGCCCAGGGCGGGACAGGGCGTCGCGCCACGCTGGCAGTGCAGGTGGAAGGGGCGTGGGGGGAGGCCGGCCCACACCGGACAGCGGAAGATGGGCGCCTGCTTGTTGAGCTTCACCGGGTCTGTCGCGGCGATGATGTGCGGCGGCAGTGATTCGGCCGCCTCGCAGAGGGGGATCACCATCGCCCCTCTGCTCGGATCGGCATCAGCGGACACCGTCTCCGCCGCGCGCGTCAGCTTGGCGACATTCGAATGGAAGCTGCCGCTCATGACAGCAGCTGTGCTCTCTCTCTCTCTCGTGCGCTCTTACTCACTCACAGTGTGCGTGCGAGCGTGCGTGAGAGAGAGGAAGAAGAAGAAGAAGGGAGAGGCGCGCAACAGACGACAGCGTATCTGAGTGCGTGTCTGTCTGTCTGTCTCTGCGTCTGTCTGTGTGCGCTCACTGTCTGCGCAGACGCGCACCGGTGGCACAACAGGCCGCCGCAGGACAAGTGTGTGTGTGGGTGTGTGGGTGTGTGCGGCAGAGAGCGAGGAGGAGAGGGAAGGAGGGTGATGCAGTGACCTCGACACAATGGTCGGTAGAGCCGCCAAGGCCCCGCATCTTCACCTGGATGAAGCGGAGGCGGGAGAGGAGTGGACGAAGAAGACGACCGTCATGAAGAGATGAAACGTCCATTGCTGAGCTCACACAGAGAGAGACACACACACAGACACACACAAAGACAGTGTAGTTGTAGGCGTACTTGAGCGGGCGGGTGGCGCGTTACACGGCGCTCTTGCCATTCCACTTGATGACGTTCTCCCGGTGCGCGAGGGAGCTGTTGCGGCGCGGGTTCCAGCTGCGGTGCGGGTCACGCAGGTCGCGCATCACCTTCGGCTGCATCGTGAAGGGGTGAGGCGTGCGCCTGTGATTCGCGAACACCATCTCGCCACCGCGGCCGAAGAAGTCCCAGCCACTTGCGTGGTCGTGCAGCCCACGCGGGATCGGCCGCGGGTCGCGCTCCGCGTCGGCGTGGCTGCCGGTGAAGGCGTCGCGGCGCCGCTCGTGCAGCCGGACGAAGTCGCGCCGCATTGCGTCATCGGCCAGCGCCGTCAGAGTTGCAGCGCCGGATCGTCGACTCGTCTGCGCTGCAACACCGCCGGCGCCGCGGGCCTGACGGCGCTGCGAGGAGGAGGCGGAGGAGGAGGCTGCATCTCTGCGCCACTGCAGATCCAAGAGAGACGGCACACGCGCCTCCCTCGACGGCGCCTGTCCGTCCTCCACGTCCGTGCGGCTGATGTCGCGCTGGGTGTTGTGCGAGACGTGCGTGGCTGCATCTGCCGACCCCGCCGACCCGACACCCGCCTCCTTCGTCTGCACGTGGGGGCCCTCGAGCGACGCCACGCGGTCTGCCGGCTCGCCTTCGCCTGCGCCGGCCACAGCGAAGCGCCGCACCACCTCGGGCGGGAACAGGTGAGGCAGCCGGCGCACCATCTCATGCCGTCGCTGCGGGGAGGCGCACAGGGCGAAGGCGGCGTAGCCGAGCGTGACGAGGTCGGACTGGAGCGAGTGGTGCTCACGCGAGACGTAGACCGGCGCCTTGCGCTGCGCCGCGCTGAGCATCATCGGGGTGCACGCAAGGAGGTCGAAGACGCGCTCTGCCTGTCCCAGCTGCAGCAGTGCCGGCCCCACGGCGGCCATGACGTGGTCGGTGAGGACCATGTCATCGCGATGCTGCAGAAGGTCGTCGAGCAGCCGCACCACGACGACGGGCACCGCCGAGGCGGACAGCCGCAGCAGCACCCCCTCCTCCACCCCAGCGACAGCAGCAGCAGCGGAGGGGACCGCCGTGGTGCTGGTCGTGGGTGACGGCGGTCGACGCGGCGTGTCTGGCACGCGGACGATCAGCGGAGCGGCGGCGGCGGGGAGGGCGGAGAAGAGAATGTTGAGCGAGACGCCGTCCAGCGGCAGCCGTGGAGGCGGCGGCGGCGATGGTGCTCGTGTGGAGCGGAGCGCCGCCGGTGCGTCCGCGACGGGCGATGCGGGGGAGTGCGCCTCCCCGGCTGACGTGGCGGAGAGGTACACCTGTGCGGGCTCGGGCAGGAAGAGGCTGCAGAAGACAGCGAGCGCGTCCTCCCAGCGCCGGTGCCCGGCGAGCACGTTCAGCAGCTCGTGCACGTCGTCCAGCGGCGGCAAACGAGTGTGGCTGTCGTGGCTGCTGCACCGACTGACCGTGCACTCACTGTGGGCTTCCTCACGGGCGGCGGACGCGCACCCAGGCAGGGGCCCGTACAGGTGAGCCCAGCAGGCCAGTGCATCGTGAAGCGACGCGTCCATGCTCGCGGCGCTGCCGTCGCGGCAAAGCGAGCGGAAGAGCTGACGCACCGCCTCAGGACTCAGCGTGTGCAGGGCGGGCAGCGAGTTGGAGAACACCGCCTTCGTCGCGGTGGCTGCAACAGCGGCAGTACTCGTCATCTCCCCGAGCGGGTGTGCATCGGCGCGGTTGCGCACACCACCGCGACCCGTATCCTGTGTTGCTGTGCTCGCCGTGTCGTGGAAGAGCGAGTGAATGGTGGAGCGTGGGGCGAGAGCGGCGTCGCCGGGGCTGCACGCGCCGCTGCCGACGGTGGAGAAGGCCTGCACGCTCTGCCACTGTCCTCGGCGCGCGGCCGCCTCGGCCAGCCACCGGCGCGCCTCTGCGTCCGCCACGCGACTGCGAGGGTGCGCCGTGTCGTCTGTCGCCGGTGACGATGACGACGTGGACAGGCTGCCGCCGCCGCCCGCCATCAGGTGGGACTCGTAGAGCACCGTCGCCTCCTCCAGCTGCCCGTGCCGGCAGAGGACCGGCAGGAGCATCCCCGCCATGTGCTGCGTCGTCGCAGCGGAGAAGCGGAGGCGGCGGGTGGCGAGGTGGTACGTGTGGAGAGCGCTGCTGGGCTGGTCGAGGGCGCAGTAGGCCCACACGAACGTCACCCAGAGAGACCGGTTGGTGGGGATCTCCCCCGCGTACGCCCTGTCCCGCAGCGCGTCCACCGCGGCGAGAAGGTCGGGCAGCGACGCGGCGGCGGGGGCCGACGTCCGCTGCGCGTCGGCCGGCGACGATGGCGACCGACTCGCCGGTGCGTGTCCGACGCGGCTGCTGTAGGGCTCGTGGTGGTCCACCATGTCTCGCAGCACGGACTGGAAGTGCTCCGGCGTGCGGCCGAGTCGGGCGTAGCCGGCGTTCAGCACCTCAAGCGCGCGGATCCAGTTGTGGCTGTCCAGAGGAAGAACGAGGCGGCGATCGAGCGCCTTGCGACTGTAGGCGACGCGCACGTCGGCGCGGCTGCGAAGACGCGACGCGACCGCCGTCCACGCTGGAGACGACTTCCAAAACTGCGTCGCGTAGGAGCCGTGGCGGCCCGCCACCTGAAGCGGGAGCATTTGAGCTTATCACCACCACAACCAGACACACACACACACACGTACACAGAGAGAGAGAGAGAGACAGGGACGCTTCCTGCTTGTCTTTGATGACAAAGTGTGTGTGTGTGTGTGTGTGTGTGTGTGTGACAGGAGAGGGAAAGCGAGCGGTGTGCTGAGCGCCGCTGCGGCCCACTGCGTTGTGTGTTCGACAAGGTAGAAGGATGGACAAGTAGAGAGAAAGAAAGAAAGGAGAGAGAGTGAATGTGAACAACGTGAGATGAACATGGCGCCTACCGGCGGAAGAAGGGATAGGAGAAGCTCAACACCCACACACACACACACACACACACACACACACATACACACGCACTGCATCTGTATGTGTCGCATGGTGGGCCATGCCAGAGCCGCACCGGAGCGCGAGTGTGCGTGTCTCTCTGCCTCGCTGTCTCTCTCTCAGTGTACCTGTATGTCTCGGGGTGAGGTGTGAGAAGAGAGAGGGGGCGGCAGTCAGGCATCGTCCACGCAGAATGGGAGAGTCCACCTCACACACACACTCTGTAACAAGATCCTCACCCACATACCTCCGTCTACTGCGCGCAGGCACCAGTGTGTGCTCGTGTGGGTCGAGCGACGGCACAAGTACACCACTCCTCTCTCTCTTCGTCCCTCCCCCATCATCAAGTAGACGACATGCGAGGAGTTGGAGGGAGAGCGAGCAAAAGGACCTCGCGCAACACACACACATGACGACACACACACGCACACACACATAAGACAGAGAGCACGTGCATGTCTGTGTTTGTGTGTGTGTGTGTGTGGCAGAGAGAGAGAATGGAGGGGAAAGGCGCTAGTTGTGGTGGAGGGGCTTGTGCGGCGGCTGTGCGAAGCGGGCACGATCCAGCGCCGCCTCGAGCGACCGCGCCGTCAGTCCCGCCTTGTCGACCTTCTTCTGCGTCTTGGTCGATGAGCCGGCGATCTCGAGGAGAAGCTCATTGTCGCGGAAGCAGTGGCGCATCTCCGCCGAGAGAGCCACATTCACGGTGTGCAGGCGAAGCACCAGCCCCTGGATGCGCTTCAGCTTCGTGTCAATGATCACGTCCCTCTGCGCGTCCTTTGCAGTGAGCTGCTCCTCCAGCGCGCTGATGCGGTCGCGCAGCTGACGCACGCCCTCGCCGGCAGCGACATCGCCGTTTCCATCGGAACGCGCATCGCCGCCAACACCACCGCCGCGATAGGTGCTGTGCGACATGGCGGCGAAGCTCGTAAGCGAGCGCTCCGCCTCGGCCACCTGCGCGTCACGCACCATAGCCGTGGGATCTTTGATCTGCAGCGGCTTCCCCCGCGTGGTCTGCGCGGCCGCGCTCAGCAGCCGCCAGAGGTGTGAGTTCATCAACTGGCCGCGGTCCCGCGCCTCGTCGAGGTCGTCTTCCAGCGTGTTGTTCTGCTCTGTGAGGCGGTGGAGGCGCTGCAGGAGCTCCGCCTTTTCACGGTCCGCCTTCTCCTTCAGCTGACTGTACGAGTACTGCAGCCCCTGGTGCTCCACGTGCAGCCGCGTCAGCTCGGCGAGGTAGTCGTCACCGCGGTGCTTCTCCAGCAGCCGTGACTGGCTCTGCTGCAGCTGCGCACGCAGCAGGCTCACCTCCTGCTGCAACGCAGTGTGCGCCTCCTCCACGGCGGTCATGAGCTCCTCCGCCTCGCCGTTGCGCGCGTTGAGGGTCTTGATCGTGTCCGCCTGCGCCTTGCTGTCGCCCTCGAGCTCGCGGCACAAGCCGTCGAGCTCGTCAAGAGACGTCTGCGTCGCCGCCAGCGCCGCCTCCCGCTCTCGCAACAGCTGCTGCGCGGTCACCAGCGACTGCCGCAGCGTGTTCAGCTCCGCCGTTACAGCCGGAGCGGGTGCCGTCGGCGTCGCCGCGTTACCTCTGCCAGTGTGCGCCGCCTCCACCCGCGCCTTGAGCGTGCGCACCTCCTCCGCGAGAGCGCCGTTCTGCGCCGTGAGCTGTGCGATGATCATGGACTGCTGCTGCCGCTGGTTCATGAGTGGGGCTGGGGACGCGGGGGCCGCTGCGCTGGCGGTGGCGGTTGTGCTGGTAGCTGTTGTCGACACAGGCCTCTGCCGCGGCGGGCCAGTGTGGCCCGCATCGGAGAGCTGTGCCTCGTACATGCGTATCTTCAGCTGCTTGCTCCACAGGTAGAGCGTCTGGGCCACGAGGAGACGCTTCGCGTGCCGCAGCCCGGCCTCCAGCTCTCGCACGCGCGTCTGCGCGTTCGCCACCTCGTTCACACGCACCCGGTTTCGAATGCGCTTCGCACGCGATGCAAACTGAAGCGTGCTTCGCGACTCGTTGGCGCTCTCGATCGCTGGTGTGATGCAGCACAGCACGACCGTGAAGGAGTTCCCACCGATGGCGGTCTTCAGCAAGTGCGTGAGTCGGGAGTCGCGGTAGGGGATGAACGAGGAAGACGCGCTGCCGCCGCCGCCGCCGCCGTTGCTGCTCGCCTCACTCGCCAGCCGGTTGATGACGGTGGTGAGGGTCGTGAGTGACTTGTTGATGTGCCCGCCCTCGACCATGCGCTGCCCCGTCGCCCCCGTCTTGGCCACACGCTCCGAGCCGGCGAGGTCCACCATGTTCAGTGTCGACAGCACCGTCTTCCTGTGCTTCGCCGCCGCCGCCGCGGCCTTCCCCGTCGGTGCATCGCCGCCGCGAAGAGCGGCTGCATCGTCCTCGTCGTCGCCGTCCTCGTCGTCCTCCTCCTCCTCCTCTGTCTCGCCGGCTGCGGCAGCGGCGTCCTCGAGGTAGTGCGATCGCTCCACCGTCACCCGTATGACACAGTGCGACCGGCTCGAGTGCTCGTTCATCGCCGTCGCCGCCGACACCCGCGACGCCGCGTGGGCGTAGATGGCGGCGGTGCACTGCTGCTCTGACGCGACGCGCGTGCGCAGGGCGTTGTGCACGTACACGCCGTGCTCGTTCTCACGAATGCTCAGCGGCGGCGGCGATGCCGACGCCGCCGAGGCAGGCGACGCAGATGAGCCGGCGGCACCGGCGGCGGCAGCAGCGGCACTGGACGTCGACGCCGCAGGCCCGCGAGCGGCAGCCACGCTTGCTGGGCCGGCCTCCACATCGCCGCGGAGGAGGTCGCGCAGCTGCTCGTTGTAGATCTCCAGAACCGAGACGAACACCTCTGTGTGGATGTACGGCTTCTGCTGCTGCTCGGCGGCGAGGGCCTTGAAGAGGTCGTGCACGGCGAGGCGGATCAACCCAGGCGAGCGCGCCGCCGCGTCGCCGAACATCGTGTACGACTTGCCACTGCCGGTCTGCCCGTAGGCGAAGACGGTGCCGTTGTAGCCCTGCGCCACCCGAGCCACGATGCTGCCGCGGACGTGGCGCTTGTACACCTCGGCCGTCGTCGCAGCGACGTCGTAGACGCGGTCGAAGGTGAAGACGTTGTCCGGCTGGGCCAGCTCGGTGAGCGTCGTCGCATCGACACGCCACGCAGCCTTCGACTCGTGCAGGTCGCCGCGCATGGGGCGGACGCGCACGGCGACCTCGATCGAGCTCGCCGTCTGTGCTGCGCTCATGATGATGATGATGAAGATGGGAGACGGTGGTCGTGGTGGCAGAACTGCTTGCAAGCGCAGCGGTGGGGAGTATGGAGGACTCCACGAACAAGTACGCCACACACACACCAAAAAAAAAAAAAACACAGATGGAGGAACGGCGGCTGCAGCGGCGCCGCGGTGGTGCGCGCTGTACGAGTTGGTGTTGTGGTTGTTGATGAGTCCGAGGCGATGGTGGACGTCTCACCGCGCCGTCGGCGGTGGTGCCGGCGCAACGAGGAGTGGGAGAAGAAGCGATGGAAAGGGAGCAGGAGAGGTGACCGCCGTGATAGGCGGCCACTGCACACACACACACACACACAGATGCGCAAAGGAAGTGGGGGAGGTGGGAGGAGAGGAGGGGACTGTGACCGGTGTCTTCACCTCGACCTCGTCGACGCAAGCCCGCGCTTACTTGCTCCGTCCACACATGCGCACCTCGTCGCCTCCCCCTACCCCGACTCGCATGTGTGTGTGTGTGTGTGTGTGTGTCGTTCTCTGTTCGACAGATCCAGCGCACACCTCCTCGTCTTTTTTTTTTTTTTTTTGTGCATCTCTTCGCGCTTGAAGGCACAGCAAACGCCTACAGACGTCATGGATGGTGCAATGATCGCACAGGCGACTCTCTCTCTTTCACACACACACACACACGCCAACGCACACGTGGGACCCAAACGTGGCGCATTGCGCGCCGCCACGAACACCCCCCTCACGCCTCGCCTCGCGCAGGAGACTCTTCGCTCACGCACGCGGTCACATTCACATAGGCGCTCAGACGACGTCAAATAAAAAAAAAAAAAAGAGTTGACAACACAACACCACCGCCACAAAGATGAAGAAGAAAGAAGCACACACACACACACACACACACACACTCGGACACGTAAACACACATTCTCAGACGCGTGCTGTGTGCGTGTGTGTGTGTGTGTCTATGTGGTCCAATACACATCGTATCGCCCTCACTCGCCACAGAATACAACTACCAGCACCGCCCCTGCACCGCATCGGCACCGCAGCGGTTCGCGAGGTCATCGCAGCGGGTGTCAGTTGTAGACCATGTACTTGGCGGTGGCGCTGAACTTGTGCTGACCCTTCACGACCTTGTTCACCGAGTCGAGGAAGTCCTTCTCGTTGATCGTCTTGCGCCGGGCGCGGATGGCGAACATGCCGGCCTCCGTGCAGACGGAGCGGAGGTCCGCGCCGGTGGTGTTGGGGCACAGACGGGCGATGAGCTCGAAGCGGACGTCCTTCTCGCACGAGAGCGAGCGGGAGTGGATGCGGAGGATGTTCGTGCGGCCCTCCAAGTCGGGGAGCCCGATCTCGAGCTTGCGGTCCATTCGCCCTGGGCGGGTGAGCGCGGGGTCTAGCGTGTCGGGGCGGTTCGTCGCCATGATCACCTTGATGTTGCCCCGCGAGTCGAAGCCGTCCATCTGGTTCACCATCTCGAGCATCGTGCGCTGGATCTCGTCGTCACCGTCGCCGCTGCCGCGGCTGCCGCCGACGGCGTCCACCTCGTCGAAGAAGATGATGCACGCCTTCTTGGTGCGCGCCAGCTGGAAGATCTCACGGATCATGCGAGCGCCCTCGCCGATGTAGCGCTGCACCAGCTCCGACCCGATGACGCGGATGAAGGTGGCGTCGGTGCGGTTCGCGACGGCCTTGGCGAGCAGCGTCTTGCCCGTACCAGGCGGCCCGTAGAGCAACACGCCCTTTGGTGGGTCGATGCCGAGCTGCGTGTACTTCTCGGGGTGGGTGATGGGCAGCTCGACCACCTCTCGAATGCGCTCAATCTGCTCCTTGACGCCGCCCACGTCGGCGTAGGTCACGTCCGGCTTGTCCTCCACCTGCATCATGGAGACGGAGCGGTCGATGCGCGGGGGCAGCGGGATCTCGATCTGGATCTTGCTGTAGCCCATGATGATGCCCACTCGCATGGACTCCTCGATATCCTCCGGCGCCACACGCTCGCCGATGGTCACCACGTACTTGGCGTGGTCGCGGATGCTGATCACGTAGCGGGCGTCGGTCGTGCCCTTGTTGAGGATGCGCTCGCAGCGGCCCACGTGCAGCGGGTTCTCCCGCTCCAGCACCTTCTGGTCGCTGTTCAGGTCCCACTGCACCGCCGGCGCCAGTCCCATCTCGCTCTCCTTCATACCCCCCAACTTGTTCAGCTCCTCCACGCGCGCCTTCACGAACTCCTCCAGCTCCTTGATGCTGGCATGGTAGGGGCCGGAGCCGTACAAGTTCAGCAGCGCGATATCATCCTTGTCCAGCGGGATGATGTCCTTCTCCTCCGCCCCATCCTCCTTCACACGAACCGTGTTCGTGGTCTGACACGCCCCCTTCTCCTTGGACATGATGGGAACGCTGCCTCTGCTCTCGGCAACGCGCACAGCAGCAACCTCTCTTCTCCTCTTCCAGCAACAATAATTGAAAAAAAAAAAAGAGAGAAAGCACCGTGGTGCAGCAGGTCTCAGCTGTGCACTACACACACACACACACAATTGCGCAACGCTTGACCAAACCAAGTTCTCTTTCTCTCGTCTTGTCTGCTGCGTGGGCGGTGGTTTGCCTGCTGACTACCGCAGAGCGTGTACTTGTGTGCGAATGTGCTTGTACGTACGTGTCTGAGTCTGTCTGAATGTATGGTAGGCGGACAGTGTGGAGTGTGCCGAGGCTCTCGTTGCTTTGCGTTCTAGGGGGGAGGGAGCGGGGTGTACGCGAGGCGGAGTCGATCGGCCTTGTCTCTGCAAGTCACGTGATGCGTGTGTGATGGACACGGCGATCAGAATCGGTGTCTGATGAAGCTGAGGAGAAGAAGGGGGGGAGGGAGTGATGGGCGGGGTAGTAAAAGAGAGAGAAGGACGCGCGCGTGTATGTGTAACGTCGATCAAGCGGTGACGAGACACACATACACACACACATATACACACGTCACGCGACAGAACACGCGCCACCGCGTCGTGGCGGTGCCAGAGAAACACCCCCAACGTGCACGGGAGAGAGATGATGATGATGATGATGATGATGATGATCGCATTTGAGAGAATTGAGGTTGGGGTAGTGAGAACAACTGCACCAGTAGCACATCTGGAGCGCGCACAGACACACACACATACACACACACACACACAGAAGCACACCTATGTGCACGCCACTTGCACGTGTTTGTTGGCGATGGTTAACGGGAGGGATAAGGGGAGGTGGATACATGGGTGAGGCAATGGGTAGATGTCAGTCTCCCCCCTCCGCCCCCTGCTGTCCTCCTCCCTTCCTTCCCTCTCTCTCTCCGCCTAGGACGTGTTCTTGGGCACAAACTTGGGCTTCGCAGTGTTCCACGGCACGTAGCCGTGCTTGATCATGTGCCGCACCCGCCCGCCCATCTGCGTGGCGAAGAGCACGATGAAGTAGAGGACGAGGATGGGCCAGAAGACGGGGATGTCGAGGAAGGAGAACATCGTGAGGAAGAGACACACCGCCAACACCCCGAACATCTGCTTCCACACCACAAACTCCTGCACCTTGGGCATGAAGGGGCGGTACTCCTCGCCGTCCGCGTGGGTCGTGGGCAGCGACGTCTCCTCTCCATCGTCCGGCTCCGACAAGGGTGTGATGAGCAGGAGGAGGAGGTAGAGGAGATGGATGCAGAGGCCGTACGTGATGACGTAGAAGCCGCCGAAGGACGTCACACGCGCCACGTAGAGAATTGCTAGGAACGCAAAGAAGCACCAGCGCAGTGCCCGATGCGGCACGGACGCGTCGAGGTAGCGCTTGTAGGTGATGCGTGCCTTCCGCACGACGGAGGCACTGTTGCTCGGCCCCAGCAGGTCGTTGGACGGCGGCATCGCAGCGGATGCACACGCAAACAAAACAAAAAAAAAAAGGGAGGAAAGGAAAGAGTCACGTTAGATTCCCCGCAACTCTCGCTTCTCTCTCTCTCTGTCTATGTGTCACTGCGCACACGTGTGTGTATGTGTGTGTATGTGTGTGTGTGTGTGCGTGTGTGTGTTGCTCTCTGTGAGTGAGCGTGCACTGACAACGAACGGTGTGCAGGACAGCAACACCACCACCACCACACCACCGTAAGTAGTGAGGAGAGTAGACGACTCTGTTTCTCTGCGATAGAGAGAGAGGGGATGAGGAGGAGGAGGAGGACCAACCGAGGCACTGTGCTGAGTTGCTGGAACCCCACAACACTCGCCGTGGTAGTGCAGGAGGAGGAGGAGGGCAGGGCAAGGCGAGACAGAGAGAGAAAGAGAGAGAGACACGGAGGAGTAGTGGAGAGAATGAGAACGAACACACACATACATACACAGACAGTGACGGGATGGGGGAAGGACTGGTGAGACTTGCTCCATCGCCGTGGCGGCCAGTTACGCGCATCAGTGCCCATGTGAGAATGCGCATGTGTGTGTGGGTGTGTGCCCCCGCAACAACGTTGGTCAAGTAGTAGTCGATGGAGAGAGCACACACACACGCACACACATACCCTCCGCCGCAGGAGTGAGAGAGAGCGACTCAGCGAGTTACAGACACACACACACACACACACACACACTCACCTGCTGACTATACAGACGCAGTACGGAGGGAGCACGCCCATGCGATGGGCCTCGACGAGGCTGCCACCTCACGTGACCGAGACTGTAGCAGAGAGGGGAGGTGGACGTGTGTTACTTCGGCCCCACGCGGTGGACAAGGTGGGCCTGCTTGTCGTACTTGTGGTCCCCTTTGCCTCTCCCACTCGCGTCCAGCGCCTCCACCCAGCCAGCGCGTGCGTCGGGGTGCGCGTCGCAGAAGGGGAGGTACGGCTTGATGTCCAATACCGGCGTGCCGTGCAGCAGGTCGTGGTCGGCGACGTGGATGTCCAGCCCGCGCACCGCGACGAGGCGGACGCACGACAGGCCGATGAAGTTGGGCCGATGGGGACTGCGAGTCGCGAAGACGCCGCGCAACTCCTCATCGCGCGGGGGGACGATCATCGTCTTGAACCCGGCTGCCTTATCGAAGCCCTGCCGCTGTCGGAACACGTCCAGCTGCGACGTGGCGAGCGCGACCGGGTCGCTGTGCGCCTCGCCGCCCTCCGTCTCAGACGTGGCGGACGCGCCGAGGAGTGTGCGCAGCGACTCCTGTCCCTCCCCGGAGGCCATCGGCGCTGCAAAGGAGAACTGGAAGAGGACCCAGATGAACTCGAACCCCGCCAAGTCGCGGGCGGCGTTCTCGAGGCCGGCGCGGAGGCGGATCAGCGCCGTCTGCGGCTCGAAGGTCCCCGTGTTGGGCTGCCGCGGGGCCGCGATGTGCTCGCGCATGAGGCTGTGCACGATGCCGACGGCGCACACCTCGTAGGGCAGAAGCTTCCCCGCGCTTAAGGGGATGCGAACACGGCGGTTCGCCTGCAGGACGGCCTGTGTGAAGTTGGCCTCGTAGGCGGCGACGTCGTGCTTGGCCCGCTGCAGCCGGTCCTCCAAGCACGCGTCCAGCTCCGCCGTCGTGCGCAACTTATCGAAGAAGTACACGTCGGTGCCCGACGCCGTCACCACGTCCGGCTCCGGCTCCGCCTGAACATCGACAGCAGCCCCAGCAGCAGACACATCAGCGGCAGTGCCGTCACCGGTCGGTGTGTGGTGAGGTTCGTCCTTCTCCAGCTTGGCGCACCGCGCCGCCTGGCGCTTGCGCTGCTGCTCACGCCGCCGCCGCTCCTCTGCGACGTTGGCCGCGAGGACGGGCAGCGGTGGTGGGGCCAGTAGTCGAGCTCGCACGCGGTTGGTCGCCTCGTCGCTCTCGAGGACCTCGGCAGGCCAGTAGGGCAACTTCGCCGGTCGCACCCACACGAGGTCGCCAACAAGAAAGTAGTTGGACCGCACGCGGTGCCGCTTCCGCGTCGCGGTGTCCTCGCGCGGCGCCTGCGACGGAGATGACGCCGAGACACTCATGGCAAGCACGTGTCTGCCAGCGTCTGTCTGTCTGTGTGTCTGTCTGACTGTCTGTCTGTCTGAGCCGACCCTGTACGTGGTGGATGATAAAACGAGAGAGGGGGACGTGGAGGAGGACACGGAGAAGCAGGGGTGATATCGCGGCTTGTGAGAGCGCGCGACGAAGGCATCGTGGTGCATTGGACGACACAGTCCCACACACGCACACACACACGCGCGTGTAGACCGGGCTCTCGCTCGGTTCATCTCTCCCTCCCTCACAGAGAGGCTTTCAGCCCGTGCAATGTGCAGCCTCCAGCGATGCCACACCACCGGTCACGGGCCGCCGCAGACGCCCTTGACGCTCTGCGTCTGTTGCCGTCGCAGTTCATCTCCTCCGTCTCTTCGTGCGTGAGTGAGTGTGTCTGTGTGAAAACGAAGGCAGATCGAGGGCGAGCGAGGAGGCAGCACGCACCGTCTCGCCCACCCTCCCCCCCCCCAATCTTTACGGCACGTGTGTGTACACGCGCATCTTACTCGCCACCGTGTCGTCCAGAGGTGCACACCAGTACGTGCGGTCTGCCACCGGTGCTCCCGCATCGGCCCGCGCGTCTGTGGCGCGGCCGCCGCGTCGGCACTCCTGCTCCCACGCCAGCCGCTCTGCCGTCGTCCGCAGCGATCGCGCACAGTGAAGTTCGTGGAACACCGCCACCCTCTTGAACGGCGTGAAGCCGAGGCGCTGTGTGAAGAGGGCGATGCTGCCAGCGTTCGTGTCGAGGATCTTCGCGACGAAGCGCGTGGCGCCGCAGACGGCGATGGCGTACTGCATCATCATGCGCACCGCCGCCTCGGCCAACCCGCGGCGCCGGAACGCCGTCTCCGCCACCATCACCTCCACCTCGAACGTCCGCGCCGGAGCGACGGAGCTGCCGGATGAGAGCGGTGGCGGCGACGGCGGCGACGGCGATGCATGCGGTGCGTTGCTGTCATGCGCAGGCGACGTACGCGGTGGTAGAGGCGGGTGCGGCTCGGTGCCCTGTGTCGACCAGTCGACTGCGGCCGACTCACTCAGCCCACCTGTCCCCTCGTTCTCCTCCTCTTCCTCTTCCTCCTCGAGCAGGAAGAGATTGCAGTCGCCAATCATGACGTACGTCTGTGCAAGAGCACGCTGCTGCGCCGCCTCGGCGCTTGCCGAACTCAGCGACGTCGCTGTCGAGGACGTCGTCTCCCCGTCCCCGTGGCAGAAGAGCTCCTTTGCGTGGGAGGGGGCGTAGCGAGTCAACAACGGGTACGCACCGCCTGCCGCACACGCCAGTCCACTCTCTGCAGTGACGGACACGTGATCGTCCGTGGTGACGATGCTTCCACGGGACGCAGACGCTGGCGCGCCACTGCACGGCGATCCAGTCGACGAGCGCTGCGACGAGAGAGGCGCGAACACCTCTGCCAGTGGTGGCACGCTCCCCTGCAGCACCACGCGCTGCGCCACGCCTCGCCGCTCCTCCACCTGTGATTCGGCGTCCCGTGCTTGTGTCTGCACCTCTGCAGTGGGAGGCGCGTGGGTGGGTGCCAAGAGGATGAAGGTCATCTTGTCCACCGACTGCAGCCACGAGATTTGATTCTCGTGCTCCTCGTCGAGGGAGAGCGGCTCACTCTCCGTGGCGGCGAGAAGCACAGGGTCGCACATCCAGGAGTGATACTGCGGCACGAAGGGGCGCAGGTACGGCACCAGTACCAGCTCGGGGCCGATCAGGCACACATGCTCGTTAATCATCGCTGTCGCAGCGGACACAGCACAAACTGTGTGTATGTGTGAATGTGTGTGTATGTGGAGGAGAGAGAGAGATAGAGGGAAGGGGGGCGATGGTAGCTACAGAGACTCGAATGATGCCACCCGCACACAAACACACACACACAGACGCACACGCACGTCTCCGTCTTTGCCTCCGAAGGTGGCGAACGACACAACTCTCCTTCATGTTCCCTTTGCATGTACCTTGTGCGGAGACTGTGGAGATCAGAGTTTCCACGAAGCGCTGTCTCTCTGCCTCTCTTTTTTTCTTTTTTTTCTTTTTTGGTCTGCTTCCTTCTGTCTGTCTGTCTGTCTGTGTGTGTGTGTTTGTGTGTGTGTATGTCCACTGGACCGCATAGAATGTCAGCAGAGACACGCTCGAAGCAGTTCCGCTCCACAAGAGTGGACACGCCCGTACGCCACGACCGCAAACCACACATGATAGGACATGACAGAGGACGTCAGAGAGGGTGAGTGATGGCTCTCCTCTCCTCCAAATAAACACGTAACCACACGTACACACACGTACACACACGTACACAGACACACACACAGAGACGCAAGCATCGCTGCACGAGAGAGCCGCTACACACTATTGAGGGGGAAAACGCCGAGCACTGGAGAAAAAAAAAAAAGAGAGAGAGACACTGCACAGACACGTACACACACAAACACAAACACAAACACAAACACAAACACATACATTCACGCTGAAGCAACCGCGTCATCACCCGCCCCGCGGCCCTCATCCACCGCCGCTACACGGTTCGTGGCACCGCATGCCTGCATCCCGGGAACCCCTCAGACCCACCAACCGCCGCTGCAACGAGAACACCACACCTTCACACACACACACACACACACACACACATACACACGCACGGAGACAACGCTAGTCGCTTCACGGAGAGGCGAGAAACACACACACGAGAAACAAAAAAAAAGAGAGAAGAGGGACGAAGAGGGGAGTCGGACACGCACCTTCACCAACCAGTCAGCAAGATCACACAACAGAGAGAGAGAGAGCAAAGCAGGCACGACACAACAGGCAATGACATCACCCACACACACAGATCCATGTACAGACGCAAAGGAGAAGCACCGCGGCAGCGTCGTGTTCGTGTGTGTGTGTGTGTGTATGTGTGTGCAGGAGAAGGAAGAGCAGCAGCTGGTGTCTCCCCTATCTCACCACCCTGTCGCCACAGGCGCGCCTGCATCACGAGCTAACGCAGGTTAGTGCGCAGGAGACAACAACAGCAACAACGAGAGAGCCCACTACATGAGGAGAGCGGCAAGCAGTAGGGCCACAATATGCTAAAGAGCGGACAGACAGGTCACAGCGCAGAGCATCAGACACACACACACACGGGGTGAGGCGCGGTGTGGCAGAGGGGAAGGAGGAGGAGTCGAGTCGACAGACAAACGTGGCGTGGGCAGTCCTCGCAGCGGGGGAGAGGTGAAGAGAGGAAAAAAAAAAAAAAGAGGCGCAAAGCATGACAAACGAACACAAATACAAACAAACACACACACACACACACAAAATGAAAAAAAAAAAAAAGACAATCCATATCAAACAAACAAAAAAAAAAAGAAGACGAAAGAGGTCGGGAGGGAGATGAGATGATGCAGCGCGATCAATGGTAGAAATGTGAGTGGCGCTGGTGACGCGCGTGTTGTGGCACTTGGGAGGGAGGGGGGAGAGGGGGAGAAGACACGTAGTGCCGTAGAGACACACAGACACACACACATGCACAGCACAACGGTCAGGCAGATAGAGATGAAAACAAAAGAAAAAAAAAAAGGTACAACACAAAGGCAGAGGTGCGGGGACAGCGGCTGAGTGGAAGGAGGGGGGGGGATACACACGCCCGCCGAGAACACACGCACGTGCAGAAGTTAGCAAAAAGCGTAAAAAAAGGAAAAAAAAAAAAGAAGACGACACACAAACAAACAAACAAACAAACAGGAGCGCATGTAAACACTACAGGCGAGAGAACACAAAGTGTGACAGGAAGAAGGTGGCGCCCCTCCTCCTTCCTTCCTCCTCACAACACCCTCTCTCCCATCTCCCTCTCTCTCTCCCTCCCCATCCGAGAGAGACACACACCCACACGCACAGGTACGCGGAGGCTGTCCAGCAAGGGAAGAAAGAGAGGTGCCCCCTCCCCCCCCTCAGTGCTGTGGGACACATGACACGGCCCCCCCTCTAACCCTCCTCCTCCTCCCCGTCGGCGTCGTCCAGGTCAGAGAAGCTCTGCTCCAGGCTGGCCTCCACGAGAGTACGGATCTTCTCATCGTAGGCGCTTCGGTTCTCCGTCAAGAGCCGCGCCGCGGCACCGTTGGCGGCGGAGAGTGGGTTCGGGTCGGACAGGAGAGACTGGATGGAGATCAGCAGCGCCTCGACGTTCAGCGAGGACTGCCAGCTGCTCTTGAGGGTGTCCATGCATATGTTTCCATCGACGTAGACGTTCGGGTGGAAGACGTCCTTGGTGCGGAAGCGGACCTTTGGTGGGGAGAAGGGGTAGTCGTCGCCGAAGTGGAGGTCGAGCTTGAAGAGCCCGCCCTCCCACGGCGTATCGCACGGGCCGGCGATCACCGCATGCCAGTGGAAGAAGTCTCCGTCCACGGGCAGAGCGTTGATGTCCGCCCCGCCACCCTCCGCGATGTTCTCCTGGAAGGTGCGGTAGTCCTGCATGAGGCGGCGCTGCGCGGTGCGGTGGTCGCGCAGCTTCTGGCCGCCGCCCATCTTCTCTGCAGCGGCGCTGTTGCGACTCTGCCGGGCGGCGAGCACCTCCTCGAGCGGCGGCTCGGGTGCTCCGGCCGCCGCCCCCGCCGCTGCTGCCGCCTCCGTCAGTGTGTCGTTCCCATGCCCCGGCCGTGCGGTCACGGCGCCGTCCCCGGCGGGGGTGGTTGCTGGCGCATGGAGGGGCACCGGCACCTCCTCGTCCATAGCACCGGCGTTCCACGTCGGCAGTCGAGCCGCCTGCATCCGGCCAGCACTACAGAGCACAGAAGAAGAGCGGTGGTTGGTGGTGAGGGGAGCACAGCGAGTCCCGCCTTCACAGAGCCCCTCTCTCTCTCTCACCCTCACTCGCACACAGCGCGGTCGTTGCAGTTGCAGCAGAACAATGAACTCGCCTAGCAGATAAAGCAGAGCAGGGACGACGATCCCCCCACGTCTAGCAGCGTGTGCGTGTGTTTGTGTGTGTGTGTGTGTGTATAGGGGGGGGGAGAGTACCGAAGCCGCCAGCAGTCTCAGCAGTTCCGCAGCCTGCTCTTGGCGGGATCCGGCCTTCTTCTTCGTCTCTCTGTGTGTGTGGTGCGGTATGTGGTGCGTCTGCGCTGACAAGTTCGTTGTTCAGTTGTTGTTGTTGTTTTGTGTGTGCGCACGCTCTGTGTGTGTTTCTTCTTCGTTGTTGTTTTTTTTCTTTTTCTTCTGGTCACTTCTGTTGTGGACGCTGAGCTGCCCCGGTCAGATGGCACAGAGAGAGAGAGACGATGTACATGTGCGTTTTGCGTGTGTGTGTGTGTGAGATCGGGAGAAGGGAGAGAGAGGGAGAGGGGACAGGATGGACACGCACATGCGTTGCATGAAGCGGCGGTGAGGGGAGAGGGGCGGAGACCGCGGCGATGACGACTACATTCACAAGCAGGAAGCGACTCGTGCTCTTCCCCTTCCCTCGCCCCGCGGCCGCTGCGGACAACAAAAGGCCGAAGTACAGCAGAGCGCCGGCCCTCTCTTCTGTTACCTCCGCCGCACGCCACATCACACGAAGAGTCGCTCACATCAGCGTGCACGTATGTGTCTCTGTGTCTGTGTGTGTGTGTGTGTGTGTGTGTGTTTGCATCTCCAGTCTCACTCCACCTCTGCGCAGGGAAACAACAACAACGAAAAAAAAAAAAGTCGCGCCGAGCTCGCAGCATCGAAGAAAGGCAAAAAGAAGTGGAGGAGGAGGAGGAGGGCTGCGGCGAGGGGGGAGGTGTCGAGTGGAAAACACTCGCAGCCGTCAAATACGTGGACATCAACACACACACACACACACACATACGGGCGTGTGAGAACACGAGCAACAGCGCCAGCACCAGGGACACGGCGCAGTAGAGGCCGGGTGAGGGGGGAGTCTCATTCTGCCATCACCGTCTCCTCTTTCTCAGGGTTCATCAGCAATGCACATTCAGGCACACACACCCACACACAGACACACAGAGAGAGAAGGAAGCACACAAGCACACCCTCGGCGAGGAAACAAAAAGAAAGAAGAACATCGAGCGACCCTCCCGAGAGAGATGAGAAGCACCGAGAGCGGCTGTCCGGTGCGATGCGGGGCGGGGGAGAGAGGTGTGGTGCAACTCTTGAGTGGAGAAGAAGTTGTCGGAGACGTCCGTCGACGTCGCCTCTGCGCTGCTGTGGTGCTACGCTCGGAGGTTGTGGACTGCCATCGACGACACCCGTGAACACGTTTGTGTGTGAAAGTGGGGAGGAGGGGGAGGGGAACAGCAGCAGCAGCAGCTGAGGCAACGCGCTGCATCCCTACGCGAAACAAAAAAAAAATCCAGCACAGCTCAGCCCCCACCCCACCACCTCAAACAATAGTATCGGCCCGGTCCTGTCACGGTGCGGGGAACAGAGGCGTCTCTCTAAGCGTAGTAGTTGAGGTTCGTCTTTTTGCGCGCCTGCACCGCGGCGACGCCCTCCACAAAGTCCTCGTGTGCCACGTACGTGCGGTCGTGCCGCAGTGCCAACATGCCCGCCTCCACGCACACGGCCTTGAGCTGGGCGCCGTTCATGTCGTCTGTGCAGCGCGCGAGCTCCTTGAAGTTCACATCCTTGTTCAGGTTCATGCGGCGGGAGTGGATCTCCAAGATGCTGGCGCGCGCCTCCTCGTCCGGCATGGGGAACTCAACCTTGCGGTCGAGGCGGCCGCTTCGCAGGAGTGCGGGGTCCAGCACGTCGATGCGGTTGGTCGCGGCCATCACCTTCACGTCGTCGCTGCTGCCAAAGCCGTCCAGCTGGGAGAGCAGCTCGAGCATCGTGCGCTGCACCTCGCGGCTGCCGTGCTTGCCCTCGTCCGACCTCTTGGAGCCGACGGCGTCGAGCTCGTCGATGAAGATGATCGACGGCGCCTTCTTCTTGGCCAGAGCGAAGGCGTCGCGGACGATGCGGGCGCCGTCGCCGATGAACATCTGCACGAGCTGCGGGCCGGCGAGGCGCAGGAAGCACGCCTCCGTCGCCGCCGCGCAGGCACGCGCCAGCATCGTCTTGCCCGTGCCCGGTGACCCGTACAGCAGCACGCCCTTGGGGGGCTGGATGCCGATCTTCTCAAACTGCTCCTTGTGGGTGATCGGCATCACCACCGCCTCGATGAGCTCGTTGATCTGCTTGTCCAGCCCCCCGACGTCCGTGTACTTCTCCTTCGGCTTCTCATCGATCTCCATCGCCTTCACGCGGCTGTCGTAGTCCGGCGGCAGCGTGTCTAGGATGAGGAAGGTGTCCTTGTTCACGCCAACGAGGTCCTCGGGGGAGAGCTTGTCCGCGTCGACGAGCCCGGCGACAGGGAGGAAGACGGTGTAGCGGTTCGTGGTCTTCACGACCGCGCTCTTCTGCTTCCGCTCCGGCTTCTTGCGGCCCACCGCGAGCTCCTCCGCCTCGTCCACGTCGTCGCTCAGATCCAGTATCTCAGCGACGCTCGCGACGAGGTAGGGTAGCCGATTGCTCTCCTTCACACGCCTCTTGCCCGCCTCCGCCTCGCGCTTGTAGGAGACGAGCTCCTTCTTGGCCCGCACCTCGAAACTGCGAAGGTTGTGTGTCTCCTGGTGCAGGTTGCGCGCCCGCGTGCGCAGCTGGTCGTTTGTGAGCGAGTCTAGCTCACTCAGCTCTGCATCGCTGATGTTCCACGTCTTGCGCTTGTCCGCCGCCTCCTCCTGCGCCTGCGCGTAGGCGCGCGCCGCAGCCACCTCCTTCGCGGACGGCATACAACTGCCTCTCTCGAATGACGAAACAATAAAAATAAAAAAAAAGAGATCCGATGTGGGAGACTGTTGTGTATCGGTGTGCGCCTGTGTGTGTGTCTGTGTGTGTGTGTCCCTCACCTATGCTGCGCAGCACCGTGGTGGATGTATGGTCCTCGTGGGCTGTCGATGCGAAGTACTTGCTTGCTCACAGCAATAGAAGATGCGACGCGCGACAGTGCGTGCGTGTGCGCGTATGTGTATGTGTTTGTATTGTGATGTAGAAGGGACAACAGAAACACAAGAGCGTGAGCGCTAGAAAGGTAGAGGGAGTGGGAGAGAGAGGCGGTGACGGCTCCTGTCGTGTGGACGATACCGGCGTGCACTACGCTGCGTGGCTGACGGCATCACTAACCCAGCTTCATTGGAGAACTCGCCACAGGGGCCGTGAGCCGCTCATCCACCACTCTTTTTTTTATTATTATTTTGTCCCGTGCATCGAAGGGAAGGACATCACTGGGGAGAGGGAGGAGGTTGAGACTTATGGACACCGCGACAAAGAGAGAGAGAGAGATGTAGCAAGCGGGAACGTGTGTGTGTATGTGTGTGTGTGTGTGTCTCGCTCAGGGGGGGGAAGGGAAGGGAAGGGAAAGAAAAGGTGGTTTCTGTTCTGGAATGCACTCTGGCGTTGAGAGAAAAAGAGCGAAAAGAAAAACAAAAAAAAAAAAAAAGGAGGCACCGTAGATACACCACACGTGCACACACACACACACACAGTCGCACCCGACTCTGACCCCCGTTGTGACGTCCGTGTGTGGTTCACCCACTGCGCGTGGCAGCCCCATTTTACAGGGGCACACATACACACACCACATCCACACATCCCGAGACAGACACAATAATAATAAAAGGAACAAAAGAACAAAAGCAAACGAGCACTCCTCTACGACGTCATGCGCTTGGCAAACGTCTTGAGGCGCTGCGACGCGCGCGACGAGTTGCGGGGACTGCGCGGCTGCGCGGTTGCACCGCCAGTGATGCGGCGTCGGTCTCGCTGCTCGCTGGAGTGGAGCGAGGTCGGCAGCGGCAGCACCGGCGTCGACAAGGACGGCGGCGGCTGAGAGGAGCCGTCGATGCTGATGGGTGGCGCTATGAAGGCCGTCGCCGACAGGGACGGGGTCAGCCCCGGGGCGCTGGCGCGGCCGTTGGCGAGCGGGGAGCGCTTCGCCTTGGACCCACCGTCCACCTTGTTTGGCGAGAAGGAGCGCGACGTGGCCTTGTCCTGCAGCAGGCCGTGGCCGCCGCGGTGGCGCTGCGTGGTCCCACGCACCGCGCGCGGCGCCTGCACCTCCTCCGCGCTGACGATCGACGTCGAGCGCTGACGGCGGCTGCTGTTCTCTATGGAGTCGCCGCCGTCGCACACCTCGTCGACGGTGGAGCGCACCACACCGACCTTGCGCGCCGCCGCGGGTACAGAGCGCGGTGCGAAGGTGGCGAGCCCGTCCCCGCACCCACCCGCAGCCGTGGCGACGATGACGACTTCGTCCTCCAGGGAGAGCAACTCGTAGTCGTCCTCGAGGCTGTCTGGCGCGCTGACGTGCTCCGGGTGGACTGCGCCGCGAGAGGACGGCGTCGCCGGTGCGGCGCGAGGTGCTGCGGGCTGAGACGCCAGTGCGGGCACTGAAGCGTGCAGCGGTGCGGCCTTCCCGCTGACAGGCGGCAGCACGGGTCGCTGCTGCTGCTGCTGCTGCTGCTGCCCACACGTTGGGGTGGACAGCGATGTGGGATAGTTGTGGTGGGCGCCGTCACCGGCGCTGCTGCCGCTCAGCCGCCGCTGGTCGTCGCCCATCATGTGCACACCGGCACGAGGGGAGCCAGGCGGCATCGGCCACGGCGACAGCGGCGCTCGTCCGTCGCTCGCGCCGTCGTCGCCGCCGCTGCGCGTCGTGCTGCTGGCGAGAGGCACGCCGCCGCGGAAGCTGTTGAGCAGACAGTAGTCGTCGTTTTGATAGAGAGAGTTCGCCCTGGCGGTGCGCACCGCGTCCGCCTCGCTGCTCGTGCGCCACGCGACGGAGCCGGACTGTGTTGTCGTGCTGCTCCCCGCAGTACCCGCCATCACGGCCACCATGCTGTACGCGGCGGGGAAGAGGAGCGACGCCGTGGTGGACGGCGAGCGTGGGCGACTGTGCGCGTCCTGCGTCGTGGACGAAGCGGCGGGGGTGCTGACGTGCGACGTGTGGTGCGCCTGCACCGCAGCGCTGATGTCGGCGCCGTCCACGATCGTGACCACGGCCGTGTGGGGACTCGCGCCGCCGTGAGAGACCCGCCGCGCCGCCTTCGCGGAGAGCGGCTGCGCAGCCGTGCCGACGGCCCCGCTGCGACTCGCCGAGGACTGCCCTGCGACCACCACCACCTCCGCCCCACCATCGCTGCCCGCAGCATCCGCCACGCCGCCGCTGCTGCGGAGAGGACTGCCGCCCGCCCACGCGAGGAGCCCGTACTCATCCCGCTCCCCCGCACCCGCGACCGCGCCGACAAACCCGCCGCTGCTGCGGCCGTGGACACCCACAAGCTCCGGAGAGAGCACCACGCCATCCACGGCGGCGGAGCCCCGGCGCGACGTTGTGCTGGACGATGTCGGTGCCGGTGGCAGCGCCGCGGTGGCCTGCCCGCGCGGCGCGATGCGGTGGCGGAAGTTGGCCCGCTCGTTGGGGCTCATCTTGCTGCTCAGCGACGGCGGCGCCGGTGCCGCGGAGAGGGGGACGCCGGTGTGCTGCGGCGCCCTCGCCCACGCCGCGCCGGGGTAGAAGAAGCCGCTCTCCTCGTCGCGGCTGACCTCCACTGCGTCACCGCCACGAGCGCCGTGGCGACGTGAGTAGACGGACTCTTGGAAGCGGCTGCGCTGCTCCTGCGCCCACGACTCCTCGTCGCACCCCCGGTCGTCGGCGCCGCCTCTGTCGCCAGGCGTCGTGCGCCGGCGCCGCTCTCCCAAACCCGATGGCGCGGCCGGGCTCCCGTCTCTCCAGAACGGGTGCGCCGCCTCGGCCGATGCGCCGTGGAGGCCGGCTCGCGGCTGCCCCGACGCTCTCTCCCGCAGCCCAGTAGGGCTGCGCCGCGATGGTCGGGAGTTGGCGTCATGCTGCCCTGTGGACATGTCCCCGCCGTAGCGGTGCGGCGCCTCCACCGACACGGCCGCGGGGTTCGGCGAGCGCGGCAGGGCAGCGTTGGTGCGCGGCGCGTCATGCGGCACCTCCTCCATCGCCATAAGGAACGAGCCTTGTCGCTTGTTGCTGAAGGCGCCGTGGTGGTGGTGGTGGGGCTGCGCTGCGTCGCCGCCCATCGTGACGGTGTCTGTCTGGTTGCCCGAGTTGGACTCGGTGCCGGTGGCCGTGTGCGTCACCGTGTCCGTCTGCCGACCATAGCTGAAGGGCACCACCGCGGACGCCGTCGCACCGCCAGCAGCAGCATCAGCAGCACCCACCACCGCCACCGCCGCCACCGCCGCGGGCATCGGAAACGCGCTCACCATCATCGACGGCGGCGCCGCCCCGTTGCGGTGCGACGCGGAGACGCTGTCGCCGTGGTGGTGGTGGGAGGGGCCGTACACACACCCGCCAACACGACTGCCGTTGCCGCCGTCCTCGTCGCCATCCTCGTCGTCGAAGAAGGTTCGGAAGATGGATGGCGCGGCGGAGACGGTGGTGGTCGTCAGCAGGCCGGGCCGCGCGGCGGCGTGCTCTGACGGGGGCTGCGGCAGCCCACCAGCGACCAGCGACGGCGCCGGCTCCCCTCCGTAGGACGGGGCCGGCGGCCGTCGCCGCTGCTGCAGCCCGTGTCCGTCGCCATCCACCGCCACGCCGATGTGCGTGTGGTCGTGCGACGAGAATCCAATTGAGCCGTGCCGCTGGACGCCGAAGGAGCTGCTGCTCGTGGAGTCCCTGCTGTGGCGTGACTCGTCGCTGCTGTCGTCGGACGTCGCCACCGCCTCGTCCTCGTCCTCGTCCTCCCGCCCCGCGTCAAGACCTGCGTGGCGTGAGGTGTGAAAGAAGAGGCTGCCGCCGTGGAAGCGGAAGCGGCTGTGCGTGTGTGGGACGGCGAAGGACCCGATACCGGGCTGCAGCGGCGACACAGCGCCGCTGTCCTCCTCCTCCTGCTCCTCGTCCTCCTCCTCGGCCTCCTCCTCGTCGTCACCGCGGCTACTGCCGCCACCGTCCGTGTCTGACCACGCAGCGCCGGAGCAGACGCGGGTGGCGGTGGCGGCGGCGGCGGCGGTCGTGCGGTCGTCGCACACGTCGCCGAAGCCGACGCCGCCGCCGCGCGCTCGTCTCTCGTGGCGCGCGATGCGGTTGGCGGCGATGGCCGCGTTGGCGCCACCGCGGCCGTGGTGACGGCGTGCGGCGGCCTCGTAGCTGCCGGGGTGGTTGAAGCCCGCCTGTGGCGGTGCCACCGACTGCACCATCATGGGCGAGGCGAAGCGGCCCATGGGAGGCATGAGCGCCGCTGGGCTGAACATGCCTCGATAGGGAAGCTGGCGGGCGGCGGCGGCGGCGGCCTGGGCAGCAGCGGCGGCGCGCATGTGTGGCGGGGTGCGCCGCATATCGATCTGATCCTCGTCACTCCACTCTGGGGAATCCAACACAGGTACGTCGATGAGCACAAAGTCGCAGCCGCGCCGCATTCGCCGCTGCTGCACCGGACGCATCATCATTGTGGCCTCGTCGACACTCCACCACGCCCCTCAATCCCCCCCCCACCTGCGGCTCCGTGTATCCGCACTCGGAGCGGGTCGCGCGAGCACGGAGATCCACACGTGAACACACACACACACTGAGAAAAACAGAGAGAGAGAGAGACACAGACGCAGTTTAGAGAAACACAACTACAAGAGAGCAAACAGAGAGGAGGAGGAAAGACAACAAAAAAAAAAAAAGACCAGGCAAAGACGCAGAAGTGCAAAAATGACAAGAGGAACCGAACGGGAGAGAGCGCCAACAACAAAAAAAAAAAAAAGAGAGAAGGTAGGGGAGAGGAGGGGAGGGGGGGGACAGCACACACCACACCAACACGAACAGACTCAGCAGCTGTAACACACACACAAAAAAAAAGGAAAAAAATGGAAAAAACGTGAGACGGTGCAGAGCAGAAGGCAATGAGATGGCCAATCAAGCACAACAATAACAACAAAAAAAAAAAAAAACACACACGGCAGCAGCGGCAGCGAAAGTGCAGTCACGGCGTACACTGAGATAGGGAGAGAAAGAGAGAGAGACAGAGGGAGACGCTGAGGAGAACGCGCACACACACACACACTTGACACACCGCAAGAAACACACACACACAACAAAAAAAAAAAAAAACAATGAAAGATGGTGCTGTTGTTGTTGTTGTTTGGACAGCAATACACACAGACCCACTTTTTTTTTTGGGGGGGAGCCGTCTCAAGGGTTCAACAGATGAGCGCGCGCGAGCTCAACAGAGGGAGAGACAGGAGGAGAGAGAGTGTGTGTGGGGAGAGAGGCAGAAGAGGTGGGCGGGTGCGTAGACACTGTATGGGCGAGAGAAGGAGAGGGAGAGCGAGAAGAAGAGAGAGAAACAGTGCTTGTGTGTGTGTGTGTGTAAGGTGAGGGAGAAAGCACGGAATGTACATGCAACACAGACGTAGCCAAAAAAAAAAAAAGGTGAGACACAGTGGGTGAGACGACGACAGCCAACTCAGTGTGTGTCTCTGTGCCTCTCTCTCTCCCTTTGTGTGTGTGTGATTGTGTCTGTCTGAAAAGAAAACAGAAAGAAAAAAAAAAAAGCGAGGAGAGAGATGCAGCTGAGCGGCAGAGGAGGTGGGAGAATGGGAGGGAGGGAAACGAGGGAGGGCAAAGAGAAGGAAAGGGAGAGAGAGAAGAGAAGAACGAGGCGACGACGAGCACACTCACACTCACACACTCACACTCACAGAGTGACAGACGGTCACTTGGGAGAAATGATAAATACAGCGGTGGAGGCGGTGACGACTGCGTCACACAGGATCGTTTACAACGACGGTCAGTGGCCGCAACCTTCCACGGGAGCCTCTACGCAACCGCGTCTCGCCGCCGTGTTCGTGGCGTCTCTACCTGGTTGTAAAACTCACCGACGAAGTGCCTCTCTACCACTCTTCTACCCACGAGTCCTCCTCCACTTCTTTCTTTTTTTTTTTTTGCTGTACCAATGCAACTGACGGATGCGTGTGTGTGTGTGTGTGTGTACGTATCTGTCTGTTTGTGTGTGAGGGTGCAGACGCACTTGTGATTTCGCAGGGTCTCCCGTGTCTCGGTGGATCTCACCTCGCTCACAAACAGAAGACGTGCGGCGGTGGAGGCGGAGTGGGGGGAAGGGGAAGTATGGAGGGCAGCTGCGGGCTCTGAGTGACTGCGTGACTCTACGATGGATAGGAGTTATAGACTAATCGGATCGTGGATGATGTCGAGTCGGGGAACTCGCATACCAAAAGCGCACGGAGAAACTAGAAAAAAGGGAGAGCGAGCAAAGACACACACATACACACAAACACACAAACACACAAACACACGAGCGGAAGCAAAAGGAAGCAAAAAAATAAGAAGCGGAAGTCGCCCGACACGCACAGAGAAAGAGAGACACACACACACAACACAGTACGCGCACACCTCACCTCTGTGAGTCTGAATCAGAGTATGGGGTTTTTTTTTTTTTGTGGAGGATGAGGCTTGAAAGCGTTACTGTGCACCTTCCTCCCTCTCTCTCTCTTTGTCTTTCTTCTTGTTTCGTGTCCGCTTGTGCGGGTGTGTATGTGTGTGTGTGTGTGTGTGTGTGTGTGCAGCACCGCGCGTCGTGTGAGCAGACAACGTCTGGGAGAACGGGTGTATGAGGACGCGGGAGAGGAAGAGAAAGACGCCGGTGAAATACAAAGAGAAAGTAAGAAAGAGAACACACAGAGAAAGAAGATGAACAAAAGGTCTGAGAGAGAGCAGCAGCAGCAGCGTGGAAAGGAGGAGGAGGAGGAGGACGAGGAGTGTGTATGTGTGTGTGTGTGTGTGTTTGACGATGGTGGTGCACGGCGATACACCAGAGAGATACCACAACGTCCAAGACACTGGACACGCACACCACACACACACACAAAAAAAAAAAAAAACAGGAAAGCGAACAAGTGGCAGAAAAGTGGAGCGAAATTATGACAAGTGATGGCAGAGTCCCACGCGAGGGACAAGAGCAGGTGAAGAAGCACACAAACACAGACAGACGGAGACAAACAGACGCAGACACAGTCCAAGGAAAATGGAAAAAAAAAAAGAAACAGTCTCAAGAACTGACGACTGCACACACACCGGCGGCCGTTACCTGCACAGTACAGCTGGTGTGTGTATTTCTGCGTGATGGTGAGATCGGAGGGAGAGAGGGGAGGGAGACAGGATGTCGCTGGCACTGTAGGCGGACCTCCACAAGGATGCGAGGCAGAAGAACGGACGCGCGTGCGTCGGTGGTGGAGCGGAACGCGGGTGGCGAGCAAGGTGAGGCGGAGGAGCGGAGAAGAAGGTGGGGGAGGGAACGGGACCGGGAGTGCGAGCTACTTAGCGCACGGCGTCAGCACCGGCAGAACCAAGCCAACCGTACGTCCAGGTGTGCGTACGTGTATGTGTATGTGTGTGGGTGTGGGTGTGCGTATGCGGAGGCGTGAATGGGAGAGGAGAGACGGATCAAGATGTGACAGCGACGAAAGGCAGACGTGCGGGAGAAGTACACTGCAGGAGGAAGAGCGTGTGACCGGTTCACGGTAGAGAGAGAAGGAGAAGAAGAGAGAGGAGGCGAGTTGCACAGGAGAAGGAGCACCACCGCGTCTTTCTTCGAGCCTGACCACGACTGCCTCTCCTCTCCGCTTCCTCGCCCTCCACCGACTACAGCGCCTCTTCGCCGCGACCAGGACGACAGAGCGCCGGAGAGCCACCGGCTACGACGCCACTGCCTACACAAACACACATCCCTCTCTCTTCTTTGCCACTTGTATTTGTCTGTGTGTGTACAACGATGACCACCACACGGAGAGGAGAGAGAGACACACGTCGTGGTGTGTAGAGGTCGGTGCGAGAGTGGCGGACTATCGTCTTCCACTCACGCCTCGAAGCGATGGTGGCACTCAGATTCTGTCGTTGTTGTTGTTTTGGGTTTTTTTTTTTTAGATTGATTATCTTCGGGTGAGTTTTAGTGGGTGTGAGCGCGTACGTGTTTGTGAGTGTGAGTGTGTGTGTGTGTGAGCGGGACTGTGACGGTGTGCCTGTGAGACAGGTGAACTCCCCCATCATAGCTGGCCAACGTACGCTCCACCACGACTACACTGCGACCTGTAGCACGACACAGCTACGAGTGCAGGGGGGCGACACCTTCTAGAAAAATGGGGGAAAGCAAGGAAGAAAGAGACACGCAGACGCACACGCACGCGCAGACACACACCACCCACACACCCATATGCACACGAGAGCGCGCATGCAAACACAGACAAGCACACACACATGGACACACCCACACACACACACACACATATGCACAACTAACTGCACACACACACAAACGCGTACTCATGCGGACGAGAAGGACGAACAGCGCACGTGTGTGTGTGTGTGTGTGTGTGTGTTTCTATGTGTGTGCCTGACGGAGGCACACGCGGAGGTCAGCAGAAGGTGACCGTTGGTAGGCGGGGAGGGGGGGGTAGAAAGGGAGAGAGAGAGGACGGCGAAGGGGGCTGACGTCACCGTAGCGGTGTCAGCGGGATCAAGCATGAAGATGAACGTGGAAGAGAAAAGGGAGGGGAGGATGAGCCTGCAGCCCACCAACTGAACCCGCAATAGAGAAACAAAAAAAAAAAAAAGAGAAGAAGCAGCGAGGGAGGAAAACTCCTCTGCCAGAAGTACAAACACAAACACACACACACACACACACATACAGACACAGACACACAGACACACACACGTGAGAACGCAGACAGAGACAGACACACAAATACAGAGAGAGACACACAAACACGCACGCCCGCGCGAAAGGGTAAAAAAAAAAAAGCGCACACACGCACGCATAGTGAGCATACGCGCTACCGCACACTCGCATGGGAGTGGTGCGACACTTCTGTTTGATGGATGGAGTTTGTTTTCTTGCTGCTGTTGCCGTTGTTTTTTTTTGTTTTCTAGGGGTTTTTTTTTTTCGTTTCTGTTGTGGAGGGTTTCTGAATGCGATGCAGCGTCAGAGAAGGCAACTCTATCACTTTTTTTTTGTTTTTTCTGTGAATTTTTTGCGTATTTTTGTTGTTGTTGTTGTTTTTTTTTTTTTTTGAAGGGCGGTGGCGACAAACATGGACGGACGCAGGCGAGGGGAGGAGGACGGGAATTCAGCGAAGACATGACGAAAAAAAAAAAAAAAAGAGGACACATGAAGAGGATGGAATAGAAGGAAACTGAAAAACTGAAAAAAAAAACTAAAAAAAAGAGTCTGCAGAGAGAGAGAGATGAGGAACAACGTAGGAGAGGAGAGGAGGAGGGGGGGACGGATGGAGAAGGCGAGGGGAGAGCAGGAGAAGGAGGGGAGGAGGAGGGAGGGAGGAGGGGAGAAGGGCTGGACTCCAAGCAGCGAACGAGCACATAGAAACAGACTGGCGCACATACACACAGAGAGAGAGACGGAGAGAGAAATACACACACACACACACACTCAGAAAGGTGAACAGCACGCGATAGACACGGTGCATCCCCCCCACTGGAGACGCTGTTTGAGCTCGCCATACAAACACGCACACACGCATACAAAAAAAAAAAAAACTGAAGTACACTCACCTAACCGGACGTACACAAGCACACATTCACACACACACACACAGAGGTACACACATGGGAGGAGGGGGAAGGGGGGGGAGCGCGGCAGAAGAAGAAGAAGAAGGGGGGAGAGAGCATGAAGGTGCGAAGACGTCGCGCGCATGCCAAGAACAGTGCCGAGCGCAATTCAACGGAGCAGAGGGACGTGGAACAGGAGAGAGAGAGAGGCGGGGAGGGGAGAAGCGGAAAGGAAAGGGAGGGGAGATAGGTGGCGAACGACACGGAGGAGTTGACACAGCTCGGTAAAGGGTGTGTGACTGTGACTGTCTGTGTGTGTGTTTGGGTGTGTGTGGAGGGGGGACGGTGCAACCGTCACGAGCGGCGTGGTGAGCACTGGTCCGGCAGCTGTGGCAGCCGCAACGGCACGAAGACACCACCCTCGCTGCCGCCACGCGACGCTGACTGGCGGTGCGGCGTCCGTGTCGTCGCCGGTGCTGTCGCGGTGACGGCGGCGCGGCCACGGGACCCCAGCGCGGCCGCGTCTGTCAAGCTGGAAGTGAAGGGCCCGGGTCTGTGTGTGCCTTGGCCGATCCCGAGACGCAGGACAGTGATGCGGGCCAGAAGGTCTTCGGTGGTCAGCTGCGACACCGCACACGGAGCATCGAGTTGCTGCTGCTGCTGCTGCTGCTCTTGCCGACGCAGATTCGCAGCGGTGAGAGAGGGCACACCTGTCTCACCTCCATCAGCACCTCTGCGCACGGCGCCAATGACGTCGGTCGGCACGGGGCACCCCGGCGCCGCAGCGCACAACACCACCGGCTCCGCCCCGCCACCGCCTCTCGCGTCGCGCGGTACCGCGACGGGTATAGGTGAGAGCGCACGGGCTGGTGGACGACGCGGCGCAGGCGAGGCGCCCTCGTTGCCGCCGAGGGCCGCCCCCGAGTCGACAGCCACCCGTCCTGACGAACGCGTGCCACCGCGCCAGTGCGTGTGTACACCGACGCCGGCGGCCGACGGTGCGACTGCGCCGCGCGGCGCCGTCACGGCAGTGGTCCACGGAGCGAGCGAGAAGGAGACCTGCGGAGGCGCTGGCAGAGGCGGGAAGAGAAGCACATCCGCTGAGCCACACATGTTCTCGCCGGCACGCGGCGGCGGGGCGACCAACGGCGTCGGTGACGCCCGCCGATCGAGGAGGCGCGCGATGCACGGGCCGGTTCGCGTCGTCGACGCAGACCAGCACGCGAGGTCGACGCTCTCCTCCGATAGCCGGCCTCCCTCGTGGGGGAGCGCGCCTCGCCAGCTCCACTGACCGCTCTCCCGCTCAGCTGCGTTCTCTGCCCCGCTGTGGGCAGAAGCGGCGAGGTGAACGGTGCTGCAGCTGCTGCCACAGCTGCGCGCAGAGTCGGGGCAGCGAACACCGCCGCGCGCCACGACAACTGGGATCGCCGGCGTCACCACCGGTGGGGCGCCATCGTGGCCGCCGAGGCCGCCGCCGCCGCCGCCGCCGCTGCAGCGGTCACCCAAGAGCCCCCCGAGCAGGCGGTCGCGCGGGGGTGGGCGGCGGAGGAGACGGCGCCGCGCCGTGGCTCGAGCGTCCCCGGCCGGCGCCACCACCGACGACCACGACGTCGGCGGCGAGCGCGGCGGCGGCACGTCTCTTACACGCTGCCCTCTGAAGCCGAATTGGTCACGCCGGCCAACAGGAGCAGCCGCAACAGTCGATCCGTGCACCGTCACCACACTGTCGTACCGCGAGGCAGCGCTCACGCCGCCCATCACGCCAGAGGACGGCAGAGGTGCGCCGAGCTGCGGCACGACCGCGGTGCTGGGCACGTCCCCAGCGCCAGCCCCAACGACGATGGTCCTGACGCTGTCCCACACACTGCTCAGCATGTCAGCGTCCTCGGGCAGCGGCGGCGGCGGTGGCGGCGGCACGGCCTCCCTCAAGCCACGGCTGCTGTTGCCACCGCCACGACGCGGGTACCCCCGCCGCCGTCGCCCCTCGGACACGTCGTCGTCGTCATCGTCGGCCGCGACGGCCGTGTCGGGTGAGGCGTGCGTGTCCCGCGTGGACGGGGGCGGTCCCCGCAGCGCAACGGGCGGCGCCGCTTCGGCCACGGCTGTCGTCGCTGTGGCCCGGCGGCGACCGCTGCTGAATGAAGGTGAGGACGTCGTGCCCGCCGACATGTGCGGCAGTGGTGGTGGTGGTGGTGGTGGAGGCACGGCCTCAACGAGGCTGTCGCCGGGTCGGTCCGCGGCCTCCAGCGTGGCCGTCGCCGACCGCACACCCGCTGGGCAGCAGCGCGGAGCGGAGGTGCCGCTCACCGGCAAGGACGGCATGCAGAGCGGCTGGAAGGAACTGCGCCGCTGCCGTGGCGCGCTCGCCGGCGCCGCTGACGGAGCGCGGCGTGTGTCGGGTTGGAGCGCAGCGTCTGCAGTAGACGTTTGGACCTCGGCAGCGGCGCACTCCCCACGAGTGCTGCGTGATGCCCAGCGGCTGGCGATGCGAGGTGCGGGGGTGCCGGCGCCGTTCGTGCCGAGTGCCGCGTGCATCGCGGACGGTGTCCAGCTTGGCAGCACGAGGTACCACGCGCCAGTGCCCACGTCCGCCGCTGTCGCGTCCGTCGCCATCACTTGCGTCGCCGCGTCGCAGAGCAGCGACACCGGGGCCGTGCCGCCCACCGGCCGGTGGTGCCGCGGCGCCGCCGCCGCCGCCGCCGTGGCAAATTCTTCGGCGTCGGCTGCACCGCCCGTTACTCTGGGGGCGGTGGTGGGGGTGACGGCCCCAGCGCCGATCGAGTACGTGTCGTCGTCCAACACGCTCGCAGAGCGTCGCAGCGACGACGAGGCCGTCGAGGCGTACGCGAGATCCCGTGGAGAGACGACAGGGGCGGCGGCGGCGACAGTGTCCGCGGCAGCCCCGTCGTGATTGTTGTTGTACCACGAGTACGGCGCGGCGGCGGCGGCGGCGGTCGCATCGCACCGGTCCCGCGGAGTCGCCCACGACACTGCCGCTGCACCGCGCACGGCACCACCCCCATCACCCCCACTGCAGTGGAGAGGAGGGCTGCCAAGGCCGACGGGCAGGTCCCCCTCGCACGAGACGGCGACTTCATCGCTGCCGCTGCTGCCGCTGGTGTCTCTGCGGCAGTACGCTGAGCCTGCGGCCGAGCCGGTGAGGTGGTGGAAGAGGAAGCGGTAGTGGGAGGAGTGGTAGGCGAGCATCACGTCCGCATCGACTTCAGCGCCGCGGTCGTCGCAGCTCAGCGCCGGCGAGCGCAACCGCAGTGCGGTGGGGCGGCTGAGCCCCACCATGGACGTCTCCGAGCCGTCCCCCGACACTGCCCCGTGGCCACCGCTGCCACCGCCGCTGCCCTCCATGTCGTCGACGCGAACAGTCGGCGCATCGCTGTCCGTGCCGTCCGTGAAGACGGCATACGGGTACAACACCTCCTGCATTGAGGTGAAGGCGGCAGCAACACACGGCGCCGCAGCGCTGCCGCCGCCGCCGCTGTCGATGACCCCACCGCGGCCACGACGCTGCGCACGGCGTGGCGGAGCTGCCACGTCCAGCGCCGCTGCCGCCATGGAGCCGTAAAGAGCGTAGTCATAGCAGCTCGGCGCGGCGCTCGGCAGCGGCCGCACTGCCAGCTCGGTCGGAGCCGAAGGCGCGACCAGAGCGTCTACGGTGGACGGAGAAGTCTTGGCGACGTAGCGCAGCGGCAGCGGCAGCGGTGGCGACTCCGCCAGAGCGCGACTGCCGTGGGCGGCGCCTCGCATCGAAGGCGGTGGTGGTGGCGAGCTGCTCCTCGCGGTGGCCGCCGCGGTGATGGGGGCGGGGTGCGGCAGCTGCAGCTCTTGCTGGCCCGTCACCACGGCCGCTATGTAGCGCGGCGGCGGCTGGGGTGGGGCTGAGACCGCAGACGGCGCTATCATCATGCGCACCTCCTCCGACATGCAACCGGCGATCTCCTGCGGTGTCGCCGTCTTGCTGCACACCGGGGCGGAGTTGGGTGTGGTGCTCGTCGTCGTCGTCGTGGTGGTCGCGACCACCGCTGCTGCTGCCGCTGCGGTTGCACTTGCATCGATGCTCAGCTGTGGTGACAGGGACGCTGGGAAGTACCACTGCGTCGACATCGCCCCCGCCGAGACGGACGCGGGTCGGCGCGCGGTGCGGGTGAGAGAGAGCGAGGCGGCACTGGGCGAGGGCGGGTAGGCGGTGGCAGCAGCGCCGGCCCCGAGAGCCGGTGCGGTACGTGGCTGCTGCGCGGGCACCCCGTGTGGGAGAGCCCGGCGCCGCCTCTCTGCGTGCGCACGTGGAGGGGTGACTTGTGCGACCCGTGGCGAGTCGCCGCCGCTGACGCTCGTGGCGCCGCTGCGCGCCGCGTGCGTGTCCGCGTGACGCTCTTCGCTTTGGTGGTGCGCCGTGGTGGTGGCGGCGGCGGGGGCGGCGGCGGCGACCACCGCGACGCTCTTCCGCGCCGTGGGACGCCCCTCAGCACGCCGCAGCTGCAGCCGCTGGCGTATCTCCTCGTGCTGTCGGTGCCGGAAGCGCTTGTTGTAAGTTGGGTTGTCGAGCTCGTCCTCGCTGGACCACTCTGGGGAGTCGAGCAGCGGTACATCCGGCAGGACGAGAAGGCGGTCGCGGGAGACGGTGGAGGCCCGACGCCGCGGCGGCGACGGCGTCGCTCTGCAGTAACGCGCTGCCCTCGACTCGCCGTCGCTCCTAGACCGCCGTGGCTGCCGAGCCATGCGAGCGCGCAGCGACAGGTAAGGTGAGGGGGAGGGAATGCGCAGCACGACGGGTGGACCAACAACACACGCACACACAGACACACAGACACGGAGACCCAAACCGACACGCGTGTTGCGAGGCAGCAGCGCCACACGCAGATGGAGAGGACGGAGAACTGCGTGAAGGGGGAGGCAGGGGGAAGGGGGACGGACCTGCGACGACAGCCAGAGAAGAAGAAGAAGGACGACCAAGGCGAATAGAAAGATATGGAGAAGAGTGGGAGGACAAGGAGGACAACACAGTCGAACGTGCGCACAACACACACGGAGAGAAACAGAGACAGAGACAGGCAGAAGAAGAAGAAAGAGAAAGAGAGAGAGAGATGGACGCACTCGCGGACAAGGACTGAGGTACACACACACACACACACACACACACACACGTCGCGAGGACGGAACAGAAGCCTCAGATGACAGATGGAGGGAGAGGGGGTGGGTGCACAAGACGAAGGAGGGGAGAAGAGGAGACAAAGGCAGCGCCACAGACGACAACACAAAAAAAAAAAAAAACAGAGACAGAGAGAGACACCGAGAAGACACAAGAAGAAATGAAGTCGGCGAGGACGATAAGCACGTACTCTCTGTCGCGTCACGATGAGGAGGGAAGCACAAAGGAGTGGGGGGGAGGAGTGGGAGTGGGAGTGGGAAGGAGGGGAGGGAGTCGAGAGATGATAACCAAGCAACACCGTGGAGCAAGAACGCCGGAGAGAATGAAAAAGGGCGAGAAGGGAAAGAGAAGAGCAGCAGCAGCAGCAACACATACACAGATGAGCGCAGACACACACACACACACACGCACGCACGCACGCGCACACACAGTACACGAAAAAAAAAAAAAAATACACACACACGCAAACACACAGAATCACATGCAGGGAGAAGAGACGACAACAAGCGCAAGGCAACACGAAAAAAAAAAAAAAAAAAACGGCGTGGCTGACAGCTCAACAAGAAGAAAAGATGACGCAGCGGGTCAGCGGCAGCACACACACGCACACTCGAGGGTGCTCGAGAAAACAAGTCTGAGAGAAAGAGAGAGAGAGACAAAGAGTGGGTGTGAGAGAGACAGAAAAGGAAAGAAAGACGAGTTCGGCGCTGTGGTTCTGTAGAATGGGGGAAAGAAGGGGAAGAGGAGGGCAACGTCGGCCGAGGCGAGGCGGTCGGGAGCAGAGACACCACGCCAAAATAAATAAATAAATAAACGAACAAGGAATGACACACAGTGGAGTGCGGGTGTGGCGGAGAGACAGACAGAGTGAGAGAGTGTGTGAGAGTGAGTGGGCGGTGTGTGTAAAGGTGAAAGGAGGAGGAGGCGCTATGGCACAACTACGTCAGCTCGATCCTGTGTGTGCGTGTGTGTGTGGCGACGTTGATGGAGACTAGTGAGAGAAGTAATGCACCGTGATGAGGACAACGACAAAAAAAAAAAAGACTCAATCACGTCTCTCAGGCTGTGTGTGCTGTACGACGTGGTGACGAGGAGAGAGAGAAGTAGAGTGGGAGAGCGGGGAGGATGCTCTAGGGACACACACACACACACACGCACACACGCACACACGCGCGCCGAGAGAGAGAGACGAGAAAGCAAGAAAGAAAAAAAGAGAGAAGGACAGTGTCGACGTTCAACACGCGCACGATAAAACAAACAACGAAAAAAAAAAAAAAAGAGAGCTGATGAGGAAAGAGAAGAGAGGAGGCAGCACTCACACCGACACAGAGAGAGAGAGAGACACAAACACTGAGAGACACAAACTCACGGCGACACAGACACGAAGGGGAGGAAGGAGGAAGGGGGGGCGGGGAAGGAGAGCGGGGAGGCAAGAGAGGAAGCGATGAAAAAAAAAAAAAAAACAGTGCGGAACAGCGGCGATGATGATGATGGTGGTGGTAGTGGTGACGACAAAGCGCACCAGATTCTGTTCTCCTTTCTTTTGTCTCTCGTTGCTGTTGAGCCACCACAGAACTCGTGCTTCTCTTTGTGGGGTTTTTTTTGTTTTTTTGATTTGCGGTGCGACGCCGCTTGGGCAGCTGCTTGTGCGCGTACGTGTGTGACAACGATGGATGTATGCGCAGACGTGTCTAGGTGCGACCCTGCGCCGCTGGAAGGAGGCAAGTCCACCGTCGATTGTGTGTATGTGTGTGTAAGTGTGTGTGGCGGAAGGAAAGATGAGGGGAGGGAGACGGAAGGCAACAATGGTGGAGATGCGGAGTGGGAAAGAGATGAAGAGAGAGAGGATAACACACATACGCATGTGTGTGTGTGCGTCAGTCAGGCGATACTGTCAAGGCCGAGAGATCGATATCCCCTCCATCGTTGTTGTTGTTGTTGTTGTTGTTGTTGTTGTTCTGTGTGTGTGTGTGCTCGGCTGGGTAGGAAGAGGAAGGAGCGGCACGGGTGTGGAGCAGTCAGTGGGCGTGCAACAGCCGCTGAGGCGTCGCGCGATGTCAGAGACGAACGTTGGCGCGTCTGTCACGAGAGAGCCGACACGCGCACGAGAGTCGGGTCCACCGTGGCGTACATGTACACCCGCTCCGCCGCCGTTGCGGACGCCGTGTCGTGCGCGGACAGATCCTGAAGACGGCGCTGGAGGCGGCGACCATGCACAGTCACGCAGTACCACGCCTCACGATGTTCTTGCTCACCATCGTTGCCCGGCGCCGCGGCGACGAGGAAGTTCGACCTCTGTGACGCAGTTGGCGGGTCTGCTCCCGTCGCGACCGCAGCAGCCGCGGCGGAGCGGAGAGGAAGCACCTGCGCCACAGCCAACGGCTGCGGAGGTGCCGTGGCGGTGCAGAGGGGTATCCAGTGCCACGAGACGGCGGTGCAGCACGACGGCGCGGCCACGTCGGAGGCAGCAGCGGCGTGCGGCAGGGACGGCCGCCCCGGCACACCGCAGAGCAGGTACGACACGGTCATGCCAGAGTGCGTGCCCGCGTCACCTGCCGCAGTGGCAGCAGCATGGGCAGCAGCGTCGTCGTCCGCGATCGCGCTGTCACGCGTCTGCCGGCGCAACGAGCTCCCTGACACGCGCAGCGTGCACAGGAGCACGTGCCACGTAGCGGGATCGCACGCCACGCCTGGCACCGCACCAGCACAGGACTCACCCGGCTCACCGCCGTCAACATCAAGGACCACAAGTGCAGACACGTCGAGGATCCGCCGATGCCTCACCTCTTCCGGTGTGCCGCCGCCGCTGTCTGCGGCTGGGCTCGGCTGGGGGCCGCTGTCGTTGCCGAGGTGCGACACGGAGACGTGGTGCAGGGCAACATTGCCGGTGTCGGCTGCGGCACCACCAGCTGCTGCGTCGTCATCGTCACGCACTGCCGGCGCCATGGCGCACGACGCGCACACCCGTGTCAGGAACAGAGAGGATGGCGTGCGATGGCGGCAGCCCCACTGTAGTAGCCGCAGCGGCGGACGGCTGTGAGCACCGGCGGCGGCGGCGCCGGGCCAGAGAGCGTGCACCACCACAGCATCGCATAGACAGAGCGTGGGAAGTCTGGCAGCGCAGGAGAGCCACCCAACACCTGCGGACACCGCGCACGTGTCCAAGATGGACGGGAGAGGGGCGAGGCTGTGCCGGAGCCCTGGCGCAGCCTCGGCCGGCCAGGTGTCATCCACAGCGAGTTCCACAAGCGGCGCTGGCGGCGGCAGCTCCACGTCCGAGGCGCCGGGCAGTGGCGCATCAGCCGCGCCGGCCGACGCCGCGGCGCTAACGTCCTCCCAGTGTGTGTAGGAGAGCCGCAGCACACAGGACTGACGGGACGAGGGATGAACCGCTCGTCGCCGCGCCAGCCCGGTGCACAAGAACCACCACGACGTGCCCACCGCAGCACCGGCGTCGCCGTCGCACGCACCCGCACGTGCCGTCAGCCACCCACTCGACGAGACGACGGGAAGCCGCTGTAGATGCCACCTCGACGTATCAGCGTCGGCGGGGGCGGTGTCGACGCTGCTGTCCGGCGAGCCGGCAGGCGAGCGGGGGAGCCGCACGTCCATCACGCACACCACCGCGCCGCCAGCGCTGAGGTCCACAACACCAACGAAGGTGTCGACAGCCAACAGGAGCAGCACCGCGCAACCCCTCACCGCGTCTGTGTCGCCGGGGGGCGCGGCCACCACCTCCATGCGCACGTCTCTCACGCCGGCCCCGCGGCCCAGCAACGAGTCTAGGAACGTCGATGCGAGCGGCACGTCACCGTCACCGGTGCGCCGCTGGTACCGAAGCGCGCCGAGATGCTGCACCGCATCGTCGCGGGACACGGCGGCGCCGCCGCCTGCTACCGCAGGTACGGCTACCGCTCGCGCGCACCGCCACCCCACCACATCGCCGCTACGGAGGAGCGCCACCACGTCCAGCCCCGTCACACTGCACTCCGGCAGCGCGAGCCGTGCAGCTCCGCCTCCGCCCACCCAGGCGAGGGCCACCGGCACCGCGCCGCCCACACCAGCGGCGGCCCCCAGCGCGGCCGTCGCAGTCCCGGGTACGAGGAGGTCAGCCGGTGTGTGTGACAGCAGGTCCGTCGCAGTGCTGCGCGCGTCAGCGGTGCTCGCCGCCGCCTCCAGCACCGCCGCGAAGGCAGCGGCGGAGACGGGTCTGCTGCTGCAGCCGCTCGCGATCCCCCATGGACGGAGCTCAGCGACGGGGGAGGCCGCCGCCGCCGCCACCCCCGCACCGGCGCCGTGTGCCATCGCTGCCGCGCACGACGTCAGCCGCAGCTCGAAGACGCCGTCGTGAAGGATGCCGCGTGTCTCGTCACACCTTTGCCCCGCCCCAGCCACCGTCCACGTCGATGCCGCGTAGCCGCGCAGAAGCAGCACACCCACGTCGCCAACCGCCGTGTCTGTCGCTGCTGCCGGACTCGTTCTCCAGCACAGAATGTCGTCTGTCAACGCCAGCGAGGGCGGTGGCGGTGACGGCGGCGGCAACGACATGGACGGGTTCTGCAAGTGGTGTGTCACGTGCACAGCGAAGGACCAGCGCGCTGCACTGTGGCCGTAGTCAAGACTGCCGCGACGGCCCTCACGGCGCTCCTCGCCGAACACAGGCGACGGCGCCGCCCACTGCGCTGATATCGTGAGCACAACAGCAGCGTGGCCGGGTGCCGGCGCCGCGGGGGACGATGCCGTTCGCGGCGCGGAGAGCAGCGCGCAGATGCGCGCGACGGGATGCTGCTCCGGCACGTGGGTGCCCCTGCTGCTGCTGGATGAGTCCCCGACGTCGTGTGCGCCGTGGCCCAGACCAGCCGGTGCGGCGTCGTGCGGGGTGCACCACGACGTCTGCGCGCACTCGATGTAGCCGCCGAGCTGGCATCGTGCGACTTCGCCACTCGCACCGTAGAGCACAAATGGAAAGGCAAGGGCAGCAGCAGCAGCAGCAGCAGCAGCGTCGCTGCCGCTGCGACGGAGCAGGCTGCTCGAGACGAACGGCGTGTGTGCGGGCCGTAGAAAGACGCCGAGGACCGCCGTTGCTGCGTTGGCCGCGGTGGCGTCGCGGGCTGCGCGGAAGGCCTCGGCCGCCGTGGGGGCCGCACACAACGCGCCACGGCTGCGAAGACGAAGAGCGGCGGCGGAGGTCGCGGGTGGGGCCGCGGAGGACACGCGAGGCGGCGCCGCCAACGCGGTGGCGAAGAGAAACCGCGGATGCGCCAGCGTCAGCCCTCGCACAGACCACGGTCCGAGCGAGAGGCGGCCCGTCAGACACAGCAGCAGCGGCGCCGCCGGTCGGTCGTGCGCGGCTTCGGCGACGCGTCCATCGTGCCGGAGGCAGCACACCGCCAGCGTGTCCAGACACACACCTCCGGTGGCGGGGGCGGCGTACAGCGCGGCGAGGAGGGGACGCTGCCCCACCGCATCCCACGTGTCGGGCAGCCACTGCAGGCTCCGAACGCCACCGCGGGGGAGCGCGCCGCGTGACGCGGAGGCCGGTGAGGCGCCACCATGCAGCAGGTCGCCCATGTCGAAGACTTCCCAGGCATGCAGACGCCACACAGGTGCGGCGCCCACAGCCACGAGCGCCGTGGCGTCGGTGGCGGCGGTGTGGTGCAAGTGTGCGTAGCCCAACGCGGGGGTGGCGCCACACTGAGAGACGAGTGTCGTGCTGCGCCACACCACGAGGAGCTCCAGCGCGGCGTCGTCGCCGTCGTGGCCGTCGCCGCAGCCGCCACGCGTCTCTGCCGCGGCGACAGTGCGGCACCGACGCCGGACCAGCGCACTCGCGAGCGGAGCACCGCCCGCAACCTCGAGACGGGATGCACATGCAGCGGTGCCGGTGCTCGTCTTCGTGGGAGACGGTATCCACGTAGAGCTGCGGAGCTGCGCAGACCACTCGGTCGTCGCGGTGGTGGTCGTCGTCGTCGTCTCGAGCGGCTGTGTCTGGTAGGTCAGCACGAAGCTCGCCACCGCGGCATCGCCAGAGGCGAAGCAGCACAGCACGTCCATCGATACGGCGGCAGCAGCAGCAGCTGCCGCTGCCGCGTCGAGAGGGCCAGCTATGCGCGGCGACAGTCTCGCCGCTTCCTGCCGCACGATGTGCAGCGCTTCGATGGCGACGGCGGCGGGGTGGTGGTGCTGCGTGGTCGGCGACGGCGTCCCGGACGAGCCGGGATCGAGGTGAGCGCCGTGCAGGGCCTGCGTGGCACGTAGAGCCGCCGAGGAGCCGTCCATCTTCCGCCGCGACGCTGCGGTCTCCTGCATCGCAGTGCTGGCCATCGCCCTCGCCCCTGCCACCGCAGCAGCAGCAGCAGCAGCCGTGTCTGTGGCGCCGCTGGTGTCGACCGCGGCCACGGCCTCATCCCCGAGTGCAGCGCGTGAGTGGGCGAGTAGGAGAGCGTAGACGCTGTCCGCAGTCTCGGCCGGTGAAGGTGCCGCAGCGGGCGGTCTATGGCCGAACTCACTCGTCGCTGTCGCGGCGGCAGCGGTGCGTCGATGCGGGAACACCGCGGCTGAAAACTGCGTGGCGGATGCGCGAGCGGCGATGGCGAAGATCAGCGTCGTCTCGTCCACTGCGCACACCGAGTGCACCAGCGCTCCGGATGCCCCCGCGCCATCGCACCTCTGCGACACGGTCGATGAGATGGGCGGCATACCATCTGCGTGTGTGTGTGTATGTGCTTGTGTGTGTGTGTTTGTGTATGCGCTAGCGTCGCCAGTGCGTGTGATGGGCGGGGCACGAATCGAGAGAAGAGAAGTGGAAGGGAGAGCGAGCCAAAGACGATGGACAGGGACGAGCTGCAAGAGGATGAGAAGGAGTGAGCTCAGGGGGAAGGGAGGGATACTTCAGACACACACACACACACACACGCACACACATGTGGACAGCTCCTGCTAGAACACGGGAAAAAGAAACCCACCTGCAGCACCCGAGGGATCGACTCCGGTCCCGCACAGTGCCACATCCAGGTCATACCTGCAACACCAACGCACGATACAACAACAACAACAACAAAAGGCGACTGATCCTCCACCACCGCGGCCGCGTTTGCGCGCAAGGGGGGGGGGTTGAGGGAGAGCAGTAGTGGTGACCTGAGAGCGTGTGTGTGAGTGTGTGTGTGTGTGTGCGGGGTGGTAGAGAACTCGTCTTCACACCACCTCTCTCTCTCTCCCTCCTCCCCCTCTGTCTCTCTCGTTCTTCGGCTCTTGCCGTTCATCTCTTTTTTTTTTTTTTGCGTTGCTGTTGTTGTTGATGTTCATCGCACTTCTCATGGTCTTACGCAGTTTCGCTCAAACGGCAGAACGAACGAGCCAACGGTACACACACAGACACACAGACACACACACACAAACTAACAACTCGCACAGCATGCACCACCAGCACCACCACGCCACGTCGTTGCGCTACACCTTCGTGTTGCCGTACGCCTCGTTAAAGGGCTCCTTCAGCAGCGTCGTGAGCTCGTCCGCCACCGCGAGCACCTCCAGCCCGACGGCGCGGACGTCCAGCGATTGGCTGCCGGCGCTCGCTGGGATCGCTACACTGATTTGAAACTCCAACCGCGGGTCCTCCTCGTCGTCTCGCAAGACGATGAGCGGCTGCCGCCGCACCTCGCGCATGGTGATCGCGATGCCCTTCTCATTCAGCCGCTCGAAGTGGCGCGTCTCGTTCTCGGAGAGGTACACGAGTTGGCCGTGCTCCGCCGGCAGCACATCGCTGACGTCGTCGTCGACAAGCTCAATCACCGGCACGCGCGAGTACGTGTCGCGGTCCTGCGCACGGACGACAGGGCGCGAGCGCAGGAGCACGCGGCAGTCTGGCTTCTCCGTGGAGGTGCAGAAGGCCGTCTGCACGTCGACCCATTCCCCATAGACCCCCTCCACCTTCATCTGCTCATTCAGCACCACGTCGAGCTTGTCATTGGCGCGCTTGATCACGCCTTCGTAGGTGATCTTCGGCTTCTTGCTCACCAGCTGATAGCCATTCTTGTCCAGGAACGCCTCGACGAGTGGGATGACGCTCTCCGGCGCCGTGGTGACCCAGGTGTAGGGCTTCGTGAGCTGCAGCCGCTGCTGCAGGGTGTAGGCCGACACGACCGCCTCGCCGAAGCGCATCGCCGTCGGGGAGAGCAGCAGCTTGCCCACCTCCACGATCAGCTCTCCATCCATGCGAAGGTTGTTCATGTTCAGAAGACACCACTGCAGCACCTTGCTGTACCGCGACTGCAGCGCACCGGCGGCGTCGGAGGCGGAGAGCGTGTAGCACTCCGTGTTGGCCGGGAATCCAGGGAAGGCGGACGTGTTCACGCGGCTCACCACCGCCTCAGCGCAGCTCCCGGTCGTCAGGAGCTGAAAGGCTTTGGGCACCATGTTGGCCGTGCCCTGATAGAAGCCGCTCTGCGACAGATCCAGCAGCGTCTGCGGCTGCGTCGCTCCCGTCTCTGCCCACTTGCCGTAGCCCTCCTCGCCACTGCCACCACCACCACCCTCGCCGGCAGCAGCAGCAGCAGCAGCAGCTGCCGCCGCCGCCGCCCCGCCACCGTTGGCGCGCTGCTCGGCTGCGTCCTTGGCGTGTAGGTACTCCTCCATGCGACGCACCACGGCGGCCTTCTTCGCCTCTGGCGAGATGGTGATCCCCACACCGGCAAGGAAGTCGCGCATCTGCGCCACGTGCAGCGAGAAGAGGTTGCCCTCGTTCCACAGCCGCCACGCCTCCGCATGAGACACCTTCGCCGCGGTGGCATTGAAGCCGAGTGTGGGGCCCTGCACACCGGTGCTGCTCTGGAACCGCTGCGAGACGCACACCACCGCGGCGGCCCTGATGGCGGCGCCAGACGGAGCTGCTGTCCCGCGTGTGCGGAGAGAGGGCCACGCGAGGCGAGCAGCGCCGCCGTTGCGCAGCAGAGGCATCGCGGCTCGGTGTGAGCGCAGCATGTTCACGGCCGTTCACAGGCAAGCGAGCGCCGTCGAGGGTGAGACGCGCTCTGGCACAGCCACGTTAAGGAGAAGCGGCGGGGCAGCGCGGCACACACAGACACATAGAGGGGGTGAGCGCGAGAGAGGGAGGGCAGCCACTCGGAGGCCGCTTCTAATGGAGGGGAGGGAGAGGAAGCAAATGCGTTCTGATGTACGTGAGATGCACGATCCGAGCTGCAGAAGAGGTGACACACGTTCACTGCCGCACACGCTCGCGCACACAGAGAAGGCGTAGAGAGAGAGGGAGGGAGGGAGAGGGGAGCTGCGGTGGACGTGAAGATGCCACAGCACAATACGCTGAGTGTGTGTACGTCTGTGTGTGTGTGTGTGTGTGTGTGTGTGTGTACGTGCGTATGTTCGTACGCTCTCCTCCTGACCCTGTGTGAGACGGCCACGCGGGGGGGGTAGACTGTGGAGCACATCATCCATGCAGAAGAGGCAATCGCAATAAGGACGTAAAGCAGCAACAGCAACAAAAAAAAAAGACGAGAGAGAAAGGGGGAAGAGGTGGAGAGATGAGAAGTGCATCTTTGAGAAGCACTGTGGCGCACGAGAGAGCCGCCACCGCGTCGCAGCGCCATGCTGTATCGGTGCCCCTTCAGTGCATCGACACCATCGCCGCACTCCAGCAAAACAAAAAAAGTTGAGCGTAAAGCGGGGCGAAGATGCACCGCTGCGGCTGTCTTGTTCCTCCATCTCATCCACGGAAGAGAGAGAGCGAGTGAGGAGGAGTGAGGGAATAGAAGTGGCTCTCTTCTTCTTTGTTGTGGAAAAGAACAACAGAAAGGAAGGTCGAAGAAGCGCAAGCATCGCACACACACACACATACACACATACACACACACACACATGTTTGCACTCAAGGCGACGGCGCTGCAGTGTGCAGAGATGCACAGACTTACGCAGGACGAGAACAAAGCAGCGCAAACTTCAACAACAACAAAAAAAAAAACAGAAAACAGACACAGTAGATAAAAAAGGGAAATAAAAAAAAGAGAGGCAAATCGAGAGAAAGAAAGATAAAAAAAAAAGACTCTGAGAAACAACAAGACATCTACTCTCTCCCTCTCTATACTCCTTCTGTATTGTGAGGCATCATGTACCGGGTACCGCACCAGTCCACGCCGATGCATCTGCGTCTTTCTCTCTGTCTGTCTGTGCGCCTGTGTGTATGTGTGTACGTGTGTGTGTGTGCCTGTGTGCTTGTGTATCTGTGTCTTTGTTTACGATCGGGAGGGAGGGAGAGAAGGAGTGGAGGCAATTATGCCCCTTCTCTTCTTCCCTTCCCTCCCTGCAGTACATGCGGCGTTGCTCCTCAGACACACACACACACAGAGAGAGGGAAGCACACGTTCGCACACATCACACCTCTCTCTCTCCCTCACTCTCTCACTCCCCGTCATCGAAAGAGGGGAGACTGTACACGAGTTCGGGTTCCCGCGGCTGGAGCGGAGAAGTCGATCTCCTCCTCCTCCTCCCCCTCTCCATCCTCCACGTGTATCAGCTGGCGAACAATAACGCCCCAATCATCGCTCTGAGGCAGTTGTCGCGGCGACACCACCACCTGCTGCGGCTCCGCTGTCGCATCGCCGACACACCCGGCGATGGACCGGATGTTCTTGCTCGCGTCTGCTGAGAGCTGCTGCACCGCCCCCGCACCGGCGTCCACGCCCTCCTGCTGGGGCGCGTCGTCGTCCTCGCTAAGGGGCACCGCCGTCGCCACGCGATCAAAGTGTGGCCCGAGGCAGCGGCTCACGGAGCTGGACCGGCTTCCGCCATCCTCGCCAGTGCCCCCACAGCTGCCACAGCTTTGCAGCCGCGCTGGACTGCGCGAGGGCCGCTCCGACGACGCTGCGGCGGCTGTGGCTGGAGACGCAGCCACCAGAACACCGGCACCGCTGGTGTACCGCAGCAGCTCCGCTTCTCCCGCCGCGTGCGCCGCGGCCGCCACCGCCGTGGTGGACGTCAGGTACGGCGCGTCTCTGTCCTCCCAGCCCACGGCGGCGGTGGCAGACACAGGCACGTTGGGCATGTCGCCCCTCTCCTGCGCTCGCCAGTCCGCCACGCACCTCTCCCGCCGGCGGTGCGGCGTGCTGCCGCCGTCGAAGGCGCCATGATGCTGAATGGACTGGCCGAGTGGCGTGTGCACCTCCGGCAGAGGGTGCTGCGGCCGCGCCTCCCCCTCCTCCACCGCTGCAGCCGTCGTCACCGTCGTCGTCGTCGGCGCCTCGCTGTCGTGGGTGAGCTGCGTCGGCACGGCAGCGGAGGGATACGGAGGTGGGATAGGGAGGGCGTGGCTGCCGGCGACATGCGTGGCGCACGCCGTCGCGGGGTTGCCGCGGCTGGCGAGGCCGTGGTTCAGATCGTAGATCCTGCGTATCTCAGAAGGACAGGGGGAGGGGAGCCGGTGCGCCCCGCAGCAGTCGGAGCCTGCCGTGCAGGAGCCGCGTATCCACCGCAGGCACACGTTGCGCGGCACATGCGCGTAGACGCAGCTCGACGTGTTGCGGCAGCCGCCGTACCACCCGACGCACGGGTGCAGCTCCGCGCTGAAGGGGCGATTCTCAGGGCTCTGGTAGTCGACGTGGTGGGGGTGGTGGTGGGGCGCGTGCAGGTCGCCGTCGTCGCCGTCGCCGCCGCCGTCGCCGCCCTCCGGCTCCGTGGTTGGGAAGATGCAGCGGGCGGTCTCCGGTCCGCGGCCGTCCGCCGTGTGAGCGGGGCTGCCGTCGCCGCGGCAGACAGCGAAGGAGATGACCTTGGACCGAATGAAGCTGGCGACCTCTGCGCTGCGGCTGGCCAGCTCCAGCAGGATCTGCGTCAGCTCATCCCTGCTGACGTGCTGGAGCTGACTCCTCAACGCGGGATCCTGCAGCGCGCCTTCCACTGCCGTCGTGCACGCGGTGGTGGTTGGCGCGTCGGCACGCTCGTCACGGTAAGCCGCGCCGGCCAGCCATGCAGGCGGCGGCGCTGCCACGGTGCTGGGGCCGCTGCTCCTGTGGCGGCTCGGCTGCCACGCCTGCGGCCACGGGTGCTGTCGCGGGTACGACAGCGGAGACCTGCTGCTACCGCCAGCGCCGTCATGCACGGTGGCACGGTGGCTCAGGCCGCTGCTGCTCGCCGGGGTAAAGAGCGACAACGCGTATGTGTCACCATCGAGGCCGCACGCATGCGCGGCTGCTGCGACGGCGGACGCCGCAGCGGCCCCCGGCGGCAGCGACGGAGTGTACACGCTGCCGAGGTGGTCGGTGAGGCTCTCTGGGGACGACCACGACGCCGAGGCGCCGTTCGCGCTCATGACGGCCGCGCCACCCACGACAGTGCACCGCCCACCGTGCTGCCCGGTGCCGCAGTGCGCCGCGCTCCGGGAGGCAGACAAGCCACCCGGGGTGCTGGAGAGCCGCGTCGCATCGGCAGGAGAGGCGGTGTGCGAGGCAGCCTTGGACGCTGCGCCGGCCGCAGCGGGGCTGAGAGGGCCGCCCGGTGGGCACGTGTGCGCCGGCTGTCCGCGACACGGCCCTGCCGTCCACGGCATACTGAGGAGCCCCCTAACGCCGCTCTCATCGACCGAGACAGAAGGCAGAGCCGCGGCGTGATGGTGATGATGGTGGTGATGGTGGTCGGCATCCGCGCGCTCCGAGTGGCACCCGCTGGGAGTGGCGAGGTCAGAGCGGCCAGTGGACCGCCAGTCGTGTCGCGGCGCGCAGACGGCGCCGGCACTCGGCGTGCCGTCCACCACCGGCGCTGACGAGGCTCTTCTGACAGTGTTGGAATCGGCGTGGCCACCATCACGAAGGACGAGGGCAGCCGCGCGGGTGCAGGGAGTCGCGGCTGACGCGTGCGGACTGCTGCCGCCACTGCTGCTGCTGCCGCCGCCGCTGCAGTGGCCGTCGCCTCTCTGCGCGTGCCCGAAGAGCGGTGCACAGGCGCGGTAGAGCCCAATGTCCGCCGCACCACCACCACTACCGGCTGCAGCGGCAGCGGCGGCAGCGGCAGCTGGCGTGAAGGCGAGCGGCGGGCGGAGCACACATGGCAGCACCGAGGCAGGCAGCGGCGGCGGGCAGCTGGAGCCTTGTGCTCCGTCTGCGTCCGGCGGGGCCGCTGCGGACTCCGCGCGGCGTGTGGAAGAGTGAGGGGTGTCAGACGTGCTGAGCGAGGGGGCGTCAAGCGGCGTCGGTGCGCCGACGGCACTCGCCATGCGTCGAGAGTCACGCCCCAGTGGTGGGTGCACCGCTACCGCCGTTGCCCGCGGCCGCTTGCTGCTGCCGGTTCCATTTCCCGGAGGAGGTGCATCTCGCTCCGCCAGCTTGTGGCCCGACTGCGGTGCCGGTGGAGCAACAGGGACAGTGGCGGCGTGTGGTGTGGTGTGAAGGAGCGCGTCCGCCCATCGCCCCGACGGGCCTTGGCGTTGGACGCACTTGTCGCTGGCGATGTCGGGAGGGAGGCGCACGTACGCCCGCGATCCCGTTGCGTCGGCGGTGAACATGGAGGCAGAAGTGCCGCAACTCATGGACGACGTGAAGAAAAAAAAAAAAAGAAGACGAACGAACAAACGAGAGAGAGGCAGATTTCGAGGATACTGATGCGACGTGGCCTCCCGGCGCTCACTTGCACGTGCTCTATTCACTCCTGATCCAATGACCAAACGCACACACACACACACACACCGACACAGTATCTCTCTCGGTCTCTCTCCTTCTCCTCTTGCGTCACACCGTCGCCGACCACGCCACACACGTGAAACACCCACCGAGGGCGTGAGTGAGTGAGTGAGTGTGCAGCACTGCTTGAGAAACAGAAGCGAGGAAAGAAAAGAAAGAGAGAGAGTGTGTAGTGGCAAGACCGTGGGAGGTACACCTCACCAAGTAGCGCACGTCAGCAAGAACGGAAACGAAACAAAACAAAACGCACAAGAAAAGCGAAGTGAAAAAAAAAAAAAAAAAAAAGTGTCCCAACTGCGAAGGGGATGAAATGGTGCCTACCCACTTGTGTGCCTCTCGGACTCGTCTGTGCACGTGTGTGTGTGTGTGTGTGTGTGTGTGCCTTGTGCCTCTGTCTGTATGTGTGAGCTGAGAGGTGAGTACACGAGGTCCACACTTTCTTTTCTCTCTCACTCTAGAACGGAGATGGCAGAGTGTATGTTGGTGTTTCTGTCTGCGTGTGCGCTTGTGTCTGTGTGTGTGTGTAGGGGGGGAGAGAGGAGGGGGGCGATCAGCAACGCAGTTGACGGGGAGGGAGAGACGAAGCAAAAAAAAAAAAAAAAGAGATGGTGAACGCGGAAGACTCACGAGGGAAGCAAAAAAACAAGAAGAAAGGGTTCTATTTTGTTTGTAGCCTGTGTATGTAGTCTATGTCGGCGTATCTGGAAGTGTGAGAGTGCGTTGCACAGACGCGTGAACGTGCACGTCGTCGGACCTTCTCTCTCGTCTCACTGAGGTGGGCCGATGCGTTGGCGACGAGGACGAGGAGGGCGGTGGTGAGTCTACACACACGGTGAATCGGAAGGCGAGCACGAACTGCGGCGGAAGCGCAGAATGCAAAAGCACAAAAAGAAAACGGAGAGCAATAGTTAAAAAAAAAAAAAAACTGTCAGCGCGCACGCACACAGAGAGAGAGAGAGATCTTTCTGGGGAGCAAGTAAACACGTGAACGTGTTTGTATGCGTGTGTCTCTGTATCTATGAGAAGTATGTGTGGCTGTATGAGTGTGTGTGTGAGTGTGTGTGTGTGTGTAGCTCAGCAAAGCACGAACTCCTCAACGCCGTCAAACAGCAAAGGGGTGAAGAGAGTGTATGTATGTGTGTGTGTGTTCGATGCACCAAGAGAGAGAGACGCGATGAAGAAGACAGAAGACGTGGGTGGCTGTACGACTTCAGTCCGCCTGCTGAAGGACGTGCATGTGTAGCTCTGTGTTCATCTTACGTGTTGCACGCCTCGGGAGGGTTGCAGTGTCCACCCGCTTCAGCACAAAGCCAGTTGGTGTTGTTGTTGATGGTACTGCTGTTCCGGGGGGGAAGAGAGAAGAGGTCGTACACACGTGCTCTTGCTTCCTCTCTCTCTCTCTAGCTGAGTGTGCGGTCTCGTCGTTGCCTCGTCCGGTCTGTCTTTACGAGTGTCGGATGCGTTCAGTTTACACACAGACATACACACACACACACGTACACACACACAGTCACACGCGTCACGACCATCGCGCGGGATCACATCCACGGCACATACCCAGGCCACCCACTCCTCAACACGGTTCTAAAGACCACACAAAAAAAAAAAAAAAGAAGAAGATGTGCGGAGGAGAGGAGAGAGTCTTCTGTGGTGATGGTGGTGGAGGGGACACACACGCGCACACAACCATCGGCCGGTGACCGCCTACTCGTCCCCTCGCTCTTCGCGGAAGCGCTGCATCGCCATGGTCTTCTGCTGTATCGCATCGATCACCTGATTCTGCTGCCGCTGCTTCGCCACAATCGTCTTCTCCACCTGATCCATGCTCTCCTTGATCTGCGCTGCGCGAGAGGTGAAGTACGTCTTCGCATGCTCCATCGACTGCTCTAGGAAGTAGCCGGTGCCGACGTCCACCAGCACCCGCTCGCTCGGGATCACGGTGCCGCGCACGAAGAGGGAGGAGGTCATGCAGACCAGCACCTCCTGCTCCGTCGCCGCGGTGGCGGCGTTCTCGCAGAGGACGCGGTACTGCTCCACGACGTCGTGATTGTCCTGGTAGCGGTTGCGGCCGTTGTAGAGGCCGTCGTAGGCCGTGCCGAGACTCCGCACATCGTTGTCCAGCTGCTCCTTCAGCCCCTCGAGTTGCTCGATGGGGAGTTGGTAGACGTTGACGCTCATCGTGGGCGACACCGAGGCGGAAGGGAGGCGAGAAGGAGAAGAGAAAGAAAGGGCTATGAACTACTTGTGGATTTCTTTCGTTTGGGTGGGTGCGCATGCACATACACGCATGTGTGAGCGTGTGCATGAATGTGTACGTTCAGGGAGTTGAAGGAATGAAGGCAAGGAAAGGGGGGGGTGGTTTGAATCAGCGTTGCAACACATGGGGCACCACAGGTGACGAGGAGACGCGCCGCGGAGGCTGCACAGACTCGAGCTCCCTTGTCTAGCAAGTCATCACATGTGCCCCCAGCAGACAGAGGTAACGCCTTGTGTCTCTCTCTGCGTCTGTGTCTGTGCATGTTTCCTCGCGTGTGTGTATTTGTATGTGTGTGTGTGTTGCTCTTCCACCTTCTGTCCAAGTGTGTGTGTGTGTGTTTGTGCACTAGCAGAGATGACGACGCATGCTTGCCCCTGCGTTGCCGCCGCAGCGCCTCAACCCCTCCGCTCCGCTCCCTCGGCCTTACGGTGGCAGCGCTGTGGGTGGTCCCGCCTACCCCTGTCGTCAAGCACGGGAAAGGGGCTGCGTTGTTGAACTCAAAGATGCATACGCAGACACACAGACATTCGCACAAGACGTGCATCGATGGAGGTCGAAGGAGGGGGGCGCACGACGCGCGGCCCTCGGCAGCCGCGTCGCGGTCCGGCGATGCCTCGACTGCCTCACCGTGGCTGCGTCGTCACGGAGGGGGCGATAAAACGCTTGAAGGAGTCGTAGGGCAGCGTCGCGAGCTCCTCCCACACCGCCTCGGAGGACTCGTGCGCGTGCAGGGCCGGCGGGGCGTACTCCTGCACGTAGCGCGGCACAATCGAGTACCACTCCTGATAAGGCAGTCCCGGCACCAGGTCCGGGTACTCGCCACGCGCGTTCGGCACACTCACGCGCCACACCGGGTCGCCTGGAACGATGTAGAAGACAACGCACGGCGTTGGTGGTGTGTAAGGCAGCGCTGCATGATCCCAGGCGCAGGCACGCAGCATTGCCTCCCCTCCTCCTTCCCTCCTTCCCTCCTCTCACGGATGTTGGCGACAGGCGCCACTGCACCCTCTGCGCTCCCGCTAATTATTTTTTTTGTTGTTGTTGTTGTTGTTGGAGAGAGAGGATCACGTGGAGTGAGAGATGAGAACGGGCAGGAGAGAGACACTCTCGTGGTGCAGTAGAAAGAGAGAGGAAGGGTGAGGAGGACGTGGGAGGGGCAGCGATGCCATGCCGGCACGCAAAGAGAGAGGAGAGAGAGAGAGTCGTTGGTGTGGCTGAGGTGTAAGGGGGACACACAGCAAGACAGCGACGCGGGCGGAGAGAGGAGAGAGGGAGGGGAAGTGCACACCGTTTGTGTGTGTGTGTGTGTGTGTGTCTCACCTACGCACTAACCTCCGCCCCCGCCCCCCTCTTTCTCTCGTTGATACGTGGGCGCATCTGCGGGTGAGAGACTTGATACGGCCAAGAGTGGCAGCGACTTGCAATGTGGAAACAGAGATAGAGACGTCACATAGGCAATGCAACAATGAGAGAGAGAGAGAGAGAGAGAGAGCAGCGGCGGCGGCGGCACACACATACACACGCAGCCTCTGCGAAGAGAGAGAGAGAGAGCAAAAGAAAGAGAGGGCACCCCCCACATAAACACACAAACACATACATTGCAGCACTCCGTCACAGAAGTAGACAAGAAGCGAGGAGAAGCAGCGCGAAGCAGAGCGGAAGAGAATGTAGAAAGTCCATGCCGCCTCGCACACACACACACACTGGTGCCTCGCGGGGGAGGCACCACCGCAAGTATCGGTACGACCCACGCGTAGAGAACGTGGCGGACGCGGAGAACGGCGCTCAGCGAAGCGAGTGAGTTGTCGTGCGGGGAGGAGCCGGCTGGACGCCGCTGCGCTGCGGCGGATCGTCCTCCTCTTCCTCCTCCTCCGCCTCCTCTTCTTCGTCCTCCCCGTAGTCCACATCGTACGCCTCCTCCTCCTCCTCCTCCACTTCCTCCTCCTCATCCTCGTCATCGCCCCGGTCTGGCTCCACCGCCGCCGCACCGCGCGGCACAGGCGGCGGTGACGCACCCATCGCGATGCCGCCGGCAGCAGTAACACCGGAGCCCGTCGTCGTCCCGGCCGTGACGCCATCGCCGGCGGCGTCGCCGCGCTGATGAAACTCGCGACCGACGTGCAGCGGGGCTGCGGCGGAGGAGAGAATCTGCTCGAAGGCGGCGTTGGGCGCACTTGCGCCGCCCACAGCAGCACCACCTCCGTCACCGGCGTGGGCGGCAGCTGGCCGTAAGCTGCGGCCTGCACCGCCGCCATCGCCGGGCAGCGCCGCCACCGACGATGCCGGTACTGCAGCTGTCGTTGCCGATGCTGCTCCTCCATCGGCTCCCCTGCCGCCCTCCTTCTCGGTGGCGTAGCGATCAAGCAGCAGGCGAGCGGTGTCGTTGAAGTACTGTGGATTCAGCGCCAGCGGCGGCACCTTCACAGTGGTGGAGGCGCCGGCCTCGCCGCCGCTGCCGCCGCCGCCGCGAGCGGCACCACCAGCCCCGGCCCCGCGACTGGATCCGTAGCCGTTCCCATCGTCCTCCTCATCGCTGGACCACACCTCCGACTCATCGACGCCAGCGGCGCCGGGCGCGTCGATGGCCGGGTCGGCGTGGTCGCCGAAGCCCGCGCGATGTGTTGGGCTGCCCGCTGACTCGGCAGCCGCCACCGCGACACGCCGCGCGCGCTTGCGCTGCCGCGCCTCCGCTGCCTGCTGCCCGATGGGATCGAAGGCAGCGTCCTCGCCACCAACACCGTCGCCGCCGCCCAGCGGGGCAGAGGCGGAGAAGCGCATGCGATGGGCACCGATCCCGGTCGTGGCGGCGGAGTCGAGGTTCAACCAGTCGCCACCCCTCACGGCGTTGCCCATGTCAACGTCGTCCACCTCGCCTGGTCTCCGTGTGCCGTTCAGTCGCAGGTCGCGCACCTTCCGCTTGTAGCGAGTGCGGCGACAGATGCACCACACGATCAGCACCACGATCGCCGCGGGGACAACGAGGGCGACCAGACCGATGAGCGCGAGGTGGGCCTTGTTGACCCGCCGCGGGGGAGCGCTGGTGGTGTCGGGCGTCGCTGCTGGCGGCGGCTGCACTGGACTCCTGCTACCCGCGTCGTGGGTGCCGTCCGCGGCGGGCGAGGAGGAAGACGAGGAGGAAGACGAGGAGGAAGACGAGGAGGAGGACAAGAAGGACGAGGAAGAGGAGGAGGAGGACTCCAGGGAGACAGCCTTCACTGATGTCGACGCAGCGTTCACGCCACCCCTGCTGCTGCGATTGTGTGTCCTCGAGGCGGGCACTGCACCCGATCCTGGCGCCAACACAGGTGTGCTCAGCTCCTCCCCGGTGATGGCCAAGTGCACCCCCTCCGCATCCATCTTGACGAAGCTCCTGCCTTGCGCAGCGGACACTGTGCCCGCTGCGATTCGCCTCTCGTGTCCGTGCGTGCGAGAGACAACGGGGGCCGCTGCAGCCGAGGCGACATGTGTCAGGCAAAGCAGAAGACACAGAAGCGCGACACGCACCGGCACCGCCCACGGGCACTCTACACCGTGGCGAGCAGCACCGCAGCTGCACAACCGCGACCGCGTCCACACTGCAACGCACCTCATCTCGACCGCTCCGTCGCTACGGCGCAGCTCTTCTGAATCGTCTGTGTGGATCTCCTCTCCGTTGTGTGTGTGTGTGTGTATGTTTTTTTTTTTTTTTTTTGACACGAGAGAGAGAAGGAGATCGATACAGATGGATACCTCCCAGCCGTGAAACACACACGTACACACAGACACAGTCTCTGGCTTGCTTGATGGATCAGTCTCCTTTCACGCGTTTGTCAACTCCCTCCGCATCCCTGCTGAGCAAGCACGCTTCCGGATGACGAGGCACTCGCGCACCCACAAATCAATGAAACCCTCTCACCGTCTCTTCGCCGGGGCCACCGAGCACACACACACACACACACAAACACAGAGCCCGGCAAAGACAAACGAGTTCCACCACAATTTGCGTCTCTGTTTCTGCTCCGTCGTCAACGTACCGGTCGAGTGTCGTGTGGGTGTACGGCGCAATGACAGTGTTGAGGACAGTGGAGTCGCGCACTTGTGCAGCCCAGGTCCGAGTATACAGGCTGTACTGAGTGCGAATGTGTTTGTGTGTGTGCCTGTGTGTGTGACAGTGAGCCTGTGTGTGGATGTGAAGGCGGCGGCGGCGTGTGGTGGCTGTGTGTTGCGCCGCAGCGTGGGGCAGTGCGCGCCGCAGCAACGCAGACGAGAGGCAACGGCAGCGGGTGCAGAGGAGAGAAGCGAAGTTGTCGAGGCGTTGCGGAACAGCGCGTGTGCAGAGGAGAAGAGCGAGGGTCGTGCGTGCGTGCGTGCGTGCATGGCAGCGGCCGTGAGCGGGAGCATGCGCGTCTATCTGTGTGGAGCCGGAGGTCGATCCTTGTGGGGCGGACCGTGACGGGTGGATAGAAAGTGTGTGTCGCCGAGCATTGACTGTTGCGGACAGGCGAGCGAGAGCGAGAGAGGCACGTTAGCGGCGTGCGGTGCGGACGCAACGAACGGGCGGAACACCGGAGGGGGAGGGGGGGAGGTGTTGGCAATGCGGTGGACGGAGGCGCCGTCAGCAGAGACGTGGCTCGTGGCATCGGCGGAAGGGAGAGGGAGGGGGAATGGACAACGGGAAGGATGAAGAGAGCGGAGACGGGAGAGGGGGGCCTTCCCACTCGACCACTGCACCGCTGTCTCGCCGACACGCAGCGGAGCCACATCAGGGTGAGACGACGGCGAGCTCTTCAGTCAAGGCGTTCAGCGTCGCCGCCATCGCTCTCTGATCCTGGCGGACGCGGCTGAGACCCTCCAGCGGTGCCGCACTCGCACTGTTCGATGGGGGTGATGCACGAGTGCTGACTCGAGCCAAAGTGGTGCCAGTCGCATAGCGCACGTACTCCACCGCCCGTGTGTAGTTGAGCTCTGTCACCTCCACGACAAAGCGATGCTCCTCGAGCATGCAGATTTGCCGGCGCCGGACGGCCTCCTCGTGCAGAAGCCGCGCCTGAGCGAGGAGGTGCGACTGAGGCACCGGCTGCTGGCGCTCACGCAGCTGGCACCCGTCGCTCGTCTCCGCCGCCGCGCCGTCAGCGTGGGTGGCCGCGAAGTCTGGGGACAGTCGTGGGCGGCCATGGACATCGGGCGCCTCTCCCCTGCTCCACGCGCTCGAGGCGAAGGAGGAGTGCGGGTCACGGCGGACCGACGCCGTGGACAGAGGCGCCGACGATGCGGTGGTGCGACGTACGATGGAGCTCACCTGTGTTGGTGCCGCTTCACTGGGAAGGGGGGGTGTAGCCGCGGCAGCAGCGCCGGGAGTACCTGGTGTGCCCTCAGCAGCAGCAGCAGCGGCGACGGCGCTGTGCCGTTGCGCTGAAGGTGCACCTGCAGTCGCCGAGGCACGCCGCAGCGGTGACGCCTCTGTGACACCTGCACCGCCGCTTGCGAGACTCCACGGTGTGGGTGTCGCCGTAGCGGGAGCAGCAGCGCGGGGCGGATGCCCCTCCTGCACGTCCGGCCCTGACAGATCGATGCAGAGGTGCGGTGTGCCGTACGTTGGCGACGGCGACCGCGACTGGACGCCGCCGTCGAGGGAGGAGACTCGGGCGGCAGCGGCGGCAACGGCGGCCCCGACCGCCGGCACAGCACGGCTGCCACCGAGGAGTGTATCGCGCATCTCAAGAACACGAGTGGCAAGCAGGCGCGGGCTGTACACGGCCGTGTATCCCGGGGACATGGCCGGGCCCGCGCGCACGCGATCACCGCGGGCACCGACCGCCGTTGCGGCGGGAGGGACGTGGGCAGGGTGTGCCTCCAGCTGCCCATCAGACCTCAGAAGCGTCGGCGGCTCCGAGGTCCACCACGATGAGGACGTCAGCGACGACGCTTCGATGGAGAGCACGCGGCGCGGCAGGCCAACACCGGTGTTGACGAGGCCACCACTGTGGGACATGGTGGGAGGCACCCGACCACCCGAGGCGGTGATGCGCGGAGACGCCGAGCTCGAGTGCAGCCCTGCGCCGGACCGGCTTGACACTAGCGTGGTGTGCTCCCACCTCCGGTGGCACGTGTGATCGCCGCCGAGCTCGTCGGTGTTGTCCACCAGTCCGAGTTGTCGCCATCTCCCCGTCACTGCTTCGGAGGCGTCCGACTCACGCTCGGCGTCGTCGCTCGTCTCGCGGGTGGCGGACCACAAGCACCGCCGGGCCGTACGCGGCGCCAGGAGAGCGGCCAGACTGGAGCGTGGGGAGAGTGAGGCACCCACCGGGGTTGCCTGCCGGTGCGGCGGTGACGGCGGCGTCGAGTTGCCGAACGGCCCTGCAGAGGCGCGTCCGGCAGCGCCGTCAACGCAGCTCCCTCGCGCTGCGCCGCGCCCGCGCCGCTGATCCGCGTCCGTGGAGTCTCCTCGGCCCAGCGCAGCGACACACCGGCTCGACTGGCGCTCTTGTGCGGAGGAGGTGATCGTGGAGAGCCGAAGGCGCGGACGCGGCACCGCCGTCGCTGCCCCTGCAGCCTCGGCAGGAGGCGGGTCGCCGCGGCGGGGACTGGGCGTGGCGGCGGGTGACGTGTGACGGTGCGCCACAGCGGCGAGTACGGCGCTCGCCCTGGTCGCCTCCTCCGGCGGCGGGGTGGTGCGGCGGGGGAGCGCGACAAGGGGAACGGCCACCACCCGCGGCGGGGGGTGGTGAGCTGCTGCACGGTCGCCACCTCTGCGTGCTGATGGTGGGGTGAGCGAGGCGCCGGAGAGGTCGGCCTCGAGACTCACGGAGCTCGGCATCCACCGGACAAGGTCCACTCCGCCGGTGAAGGGACTTGTCGGTGAGTGGCCGACGCCGCTGCCGCCGCGCGCGGATGGGGTGCGCGCGGCAGTCGGCGACGGGGAGCGGGGTGGGGCCACCTCCGTGGCCGCCCCGCCGACGAGCGAGCCTCGGCTGCGCCACCGCTCGAGCGCGTGGAAGTGGCGTGGCTGGCGGTGTCCGCTGGCGCCGGCCGCGGCGGCAGGGTGCGCCAGACGACGCGGGTGCAGAGCAGCGCCACCACACCCGTCTTCGCGGTCGTCCGCAGTCGGCGTCGCAGGCGGCTGCCCGAGTTGGCCACCGACAGCCCGAGTGTCGTGGTCGCCCTCGCCACCTCCAGGCGGAGTCCTACGCGGCGCCAGACTCTGTGCGTCGGTGTGGACATCGGGGCTCGAGCTACGGCGCTCGTGACGGTCCGAGTCCAGCGCGGGACCGCCGTTTGCTGTTCTCCACGGCGCCGGCGGCAGCGGCGGCGGGCTCTCGCCACTCTCCGTGGCAACAGCCCCGCCAACACCACGTCTGTCCCTCTCCACACTGCCGCTGCTGCTGCTGCTGCTGCTGCCAGTGGGGTGCTCTGACGTGTGAGCCGGCGGGGAGACGGGGAGGTGCGTGTCTGCGTGCCTCTGTGTGGGGGCGGTACGAGTGCTGCGTGGCGGGAGGCGACGCCGCTCCTCACCACCACCGGTGATGTCATCTCTGGCCTGCACGCTGGCGGCAGCAGCAGCGGTGGCGGTGGGGAGGCTCGGCAGCGAAGCCGCCACCGGCAGCGACGGCGACGGCGACGGCGACGGCGAGGTGGCCACCGGTGAGGAGACGTGCATCGACTCCGACGCCGCCAGCGGCTCATCAAGTAGCTGCCCAGCCGCGGCGCCTCCACCGCTGCGGCTACGCGAGCCGTGAGAGTCGGCCAGCGCTGCCAGTGTCAAGAAGGCCGATGGGTGCATCGGCGCCGGGGCCAGCGACGGCGGCCGCGCCGCGCTCATCTCAGTGAAGCCGACAGAGGTGCTCGCCGCGGCCACGTCCTCGAGCTCGCCGCTGCCGCTGGAGCGGCGGTGTGAGTCGGACGGCCGTCGCCAACTGGCGTGCCGGCGCGGTGGCGCCTCATCGCTCTCCATCGAGGCTCGCCGCCCTGCCGCCTGCGAGAGAGAGGCGGTCGCCACCGCGTCCAGCGACCGCGACGGCAGCTGCAGCCGCAACAACTCGTGCGGGGAGGATTGCGCCGATGGGGAGTGCGCGCCAGCCCGAGGCAACGGCAGTGTGGCCTGCACCCCGACACCGATGATGTCGGCGTCGGGAGACTCGGAGCGGCCGTCATCACGTGAAGGACGCTGGAGGGTGGACGGTGGACAGGGGTCACTGTGCGTGCGGAGTACCTCAGCAACGGTGGCGGGCGGCGGCGATGAAGTCTCCGTCTCAGCGACGGCACCGGACGGCGCACCGTCGATGGTCCTCTGTGACGGGCTGCGGCTCGCAGCAGCAGCAGCAGCAGCCGTGATTGTCGACAACGCGCCGTCCGTCACAGTTGCTGCCGCGCTCTGCACCGGCGGCGCGTGCGGGGCATCGGCGCCAGTCCCAGAGAGCAGTGATGACAGGAGCCACGCAGAGGGCGGGATGGACGGCGGAGGAGCTGCTTCTGGTGCTGGTGCCGTCGGTGCGCCATGTAGCCGATCGCGCAGCCCACCCTCGTTCTTCAGCACAGACTGTGGTGGTGCAGGGGCCAACACGGCGGCATCGCGTGCCCGAGGGCCCCGATCGGCGGCACTGCTGGTGACTCGACCGCTCTGGCTGCTGCTGCTGCTGCCACCGCTGTTGCTGCGGAAAGATGATGAAGAAGACCCGATGCTAATGTCCATCATCGCTGCGACGCAGCGTTGCCGTCAGCCAGGTAGGGGAGAGGAGCAAGAAGCGCCGCTCCAGAGCAGCAGCGACTCAGCAGGAGAACCGACAAAACAAAAAAAAAAAGAGGAAGAAGAGGAGGAGGTGGAGCGCGAATACAACTTGCCACTCGCAGGTACCCCACTGCTGGAGAAAGGAGGAGTGAAGGAGAGTGTGTGTGTCTGTGTGTGTGTGTGTGTGTGTGTGTGACTGGAAGGGGTAGGGTGAGTATGTTGGGCGATGGTGATGCCAGAGGCACAAATCTAAACGTCTACAAAAAAAAAAAAAAAGAGAGAGAAAGTGCGATGATGCGCAGACGGCGACACACACACGCACGCTCACGCGCTGCACCGCCACCAGAGCCACTCACCAACACCACCACCACCCCTTCTCCTCCTCCACTGTAGAATGTGTGAGGCGGAGAGAGCAAGAGTACGAGTTCGTAACTCCCGCTGATGTACACGTCAAGTTGGCTCGCTTGCTCAGCGAGAAAGAGAGAGAGAGAGGCGGCGAGGAGAAAGAAGAAGAGGAGGCAGAGATGGACGACGGTGTGATGGAGGCGCTGTGTGTGGATATGCGCGTGCGCACCGGTTGGGGCTCCCTCCTCTCCTGGCCATCGCCGCTCGACCTTCACAACTACTCCGGATGAGGTGCGAACAAGTGAACGGCGAAGCGCGCGAGGGTGGCGGTTGTGGTGTTGGAGGGGGGGGGGGCGAAAGGACGACGACAGCGCTGTGGCGACGTGAGGCAAGCTGCGCGGGAGTGTGTGATCGGTGTCTGGTCCTCCTCACACCAACACACACACACACACACACACACACACACACACACACAGAGCCTCCGCTACCCCTACCGCTCCGTCAGCAGACCACCACCACCACCACTGACACTCCCAGATCCTTTTGAACAGTGTTGCTGTGTGAGAGAGAAAGAGAGGGACACCACATTGCTATCTGCTGTGGGGCACACACTCGCCACCACGCAATCAAACACATACACACACACGCGCGCGCATACGTGCACATACGTGCATACGCGATCAGCTTGTCCTTTCCCTCTCCACAGCGAGCTAGGTAGTTGACCTGGCCCGTCCCTCCAGTTCGACATCCGCGGACTACTGGCGATGCACCGCCACCCACACATGGCGGAGGGGCAGCGACCATCCTGTAAAGAGGCGCTCAGGCCTCGGAAGAGGAGGAGGAGCAGCAGCGTAGAGGGGCGGTTTGCGGCTACCAGCGCTGCGTGGCGTCCCCCGCGTTGATGGGGCGATGCCACGCCTGGCCGCGCTCCTGGAGCAGCCGCAGCTGCTTCTCGCGATCTGCCACCTTGGCGCGTGTCCAGAGCGACTCGGCGACGTGCTTGTTGTCCATGTAGGCCATCCAGTTCTTCTTGAGCAAGCGACCCTCGTCCATCGGCGTGTAGGGCGCAAGCATCTCGAAGGGGAGCGCGCGCGTCTTCGCGCCGGGCGCACCACGCGGGCGGTACTGCGGTCCGTGTCTCGCGAAGTACTCCTTGCCGCGCAGGCTCCGCGCCCACCGCTGTCCCGGAGGACTCGCGAGCCACTCCTCCTCCCAGGCGTGGCGGCGGCGCACCTCGTCCACAGGCTGGTGCGCCTTCGCCATCGGAATGGTACGCCACACGGCGTCACCGCCGTCGCGCGACGCGGTGGAGCGGCGCAGCACTCCGCCGATCGTCTCGATGGAGTCCTCCGGGACGGTGTAGAACTCGGGGTTGTCTCGGATGCCAAGGATAATGGGCTTCAGGTCCATGAGGAACTGCTTGTACACCGTCAGCTCCGCCTGCTCCATGAGCACGCGGCCCTGCTGGCACGCGTCGGCGTAGGCGGCGAGGACAAGCTTGTGCTGCTGGGCCGGCGATAGGTCCTCCACGGCGGGGTTGACGCGGACGCGCTTCAGAAACCCCGCTGGTGTGGTCATCACCTCGACACGACCACCCCACGCGCGGCCGACCACCGACATGCGATCGAATCGGATTTGGTACTCGTACTTGTTGTTGTACACGTAGGCGAGGATCCTGTGAAACTGTCTCTCTGGCATGAGACGGCGGTGGTGGGCCCAGAGCGCGCCACGCACGCGCTCCGTGATGCGGCGGTACACCTCCATGGCTGTGACGAGACACACACACACAGACACACACACACACACACACACACACAGACACGCCTGTGCTTTGCTCTTTTCTTGAACAGGGTGAGGTTATCCCCCTCGAGTACACGGACGCGCACAGACAGCCATGCACACACACATACACGCCGGTGAGGGTGTGTGTTAATGTGCATCAGGTGCGGTGAGCCCCGTGAACGGCGGCAACGGCAGCAAGAGAAAGAGAGAGAGGGGGGAGGGCAGAAGAGAGAGCGATGTATGACGTACATGACAACAGCGAGCACGCAGTGTTGCGCCGCATCGGCGTATCCTCGAGGAGAGAAAGTGAGTGAGTGAGTGAGTTGGTGGGTGAGTGCTGTGCACCCATCGTGTGACACCCACACGCATGAACGTGTCTGCATTTGTGTGTGTGTGTGTGTTGGTGTTTGTGAGTCTGGGGAATTGCGCACTTCTTGAGCCCCCACGTTGGTTGCTAGCGTGCACATGTGACCGCACCGACGCCGGCGAATGGAGAGCGCGATGATGTTGAGGGGGGGAGGCAGCGGTGAAGAAGAAGAAGAAGGTAGAGCGGGGGGCTGTCTACCTCTTGTGGCTCTCATCCTCCAGCCTGCCAAGTACTCGCGGCGTTGGCCAGTAGGTGTCTCGCTCGCCGTACCGCTTCCACAGTCCGGGTGGCATGGAGCGGTAGTTGATCTTCGCGGTTGCGTTCAGGTGCATCTGCTGCTGCGAGCGCAGTGTCGGCGCCTGGCGCACCTCGTTCATGTACTTGGCCGCCGTCACCTCGCCTTCGAACTTCTCGAAGCTCGCCGTCACCCGACCGGCGTTACGCACGTAGGCGGCCGCCTCCTTCCTGCGCATGCCGGCGAGCGCAGCCGCCTCCTCGCGCGACTGGATCGTGCGGCGCAGCTTGTGCAGCGCTGTCCACGGGGCCTCGGGGCTTGCCCGGGTGAGCAGCCTCTTCAGCTGCTCCGCCCGCCACTCCGCCTGGCGCCGGTCCGCATCGGTGTTCACCGAGACAAGCGCCGGCCCGCACGGCTTGCCAGCCTTGTAGGGGGAGAGCCGGCCAGACGCGTCCTCGGCCAGCAGCCCGCCGCTGCCCCTCGGCATCCCACCACCACCACCACCACCACGGCGCCACCGCTCCTCCTTGCGCCGCTGGGCAGCGGAGGAGATGACGTTGCGCTGGCCGCCGTACTGCGCCACCACGTCGAGGAAGTGCGACACCGCGCCAGTGGCGCCGTCGGCCGTCGTCGCGGCGGGGGCGGCGGCGTCACCGCCGAGGCCGATGATGCTGGACTGGCGACGAGGCGGTGGTGCGGGCGGGGCGGTGGATGGCGCCGCCGTGGTGGCGCCGTCGCCTGACACGGCGTCGAGGTGGTGCTCCGCGTCGGCGGGAAGCTCCAGCACAGCGTGGGCTGTCAGCGGGTTGTCGAGGCCGGTGTTGAGCCGGTAGCGGCGGCGGGAGGCCGGCTGCTGCGCCGCCCCGGTGCCCGCGGCGCTGACTTCGTAGGACGGCGATACGCTGCCCAGCGGGTGTGCTCTGCGCCACGCGAGGAAGCGCTCACGCCGCTCACGCCGCACCCGCACCGCCGCAGCCGCGCTGGACGACTCGGTGGGGAAGTGCTCCATCGAGTCCTCGTCCACGGAGTCGCCGTCGTCTCCGCTGCGCAGCGGCGTCGTCGTCCCGGCATCCGCACCAGCGGCACTGCGAGAGAGCGGCAGCACGTAGCGTCGAGAGCCAGCGTCGCCGCCGCCGCCGCCGCCTGCGACCGCCACAGCGCAGCCACCACCGCCGCGACCGGAGCTCTGGCCTGCCACCTGCGAGTTGCCGCTGCTGCCGCTGCTGCTGTTGCTGCTGTTGCTGCAGCCCTCAGCGCGACTGGTGAGCTGGAAGTGGGCTCTGGCCTGCTCGCGCTCCACCTGTCGCGCCGCATCGATGCGGCCCGCCTCCTGAAGCAGCGCCGCCTGCGTCACCGCCTCCTTTCTGCGGTGCAGCAGGTCGCGCAGCCGATCACCCGGGAGCATCCCAGACGTCTCGGTGATGAGGCCACGCAGCACCTCCACGTTGGTGCCATCCTTGGCGGAGACGGGGAGGATGAAGGGGAACACCTTCCGGTACTTGCGACGGTGTTTCGTGATGAGTGTGTACACCTGCTGCATGACGGAGCAGATACGCGAGTGGGGGACGCTGTCACACTTGGTGAGCACGACGAAGCACACACCGTGGACATTCTCAATCCACTCGAGATACTTGACATCCGTCTTGGTGAGGCCGCGCTCGCAGTCCATGCAGTACAATGCCGTGTTGATGGAGCGGCGTACGCCGAAGTAGGCGTCTGTGAGCTCAATCGCTGCATCGCGCCACTTGTCGCTCATGCCCTCGATGCCGTAGCCCGGCAGATCCACGAAGGTGAGCTGCAGACCACCGCCGGGGAGCTTCACGAGTTGGTTGTGGTGCTCCCGTGCGTGGAACGCGCGCAGCTGCTCCGGCGACACGCTCTGGTAGAAGGAGATCTTGCGCGTTGTGTTAGGCGTGCTGCTCGTCTTTGCCACGCGCTGACCAAGTAGCGCGTTCAGCAGGCTCGACTTACCCGCGCAGGCACGACCGACCAGGACGACCTCTTGATAGAGCTCCGTCACTTCGAAGAAGTAGTTGTGGTCGCGAAAGATGTTCGCCTCCCGCGCACGCCGGCGGTACGGCGCCACCCGACCCGTCTCGATGCGCGAGGCCGGCGACGCCGCCGCGATGGCGGTCGTGGTGGAGGACGCCGTGCCAGGGCACGACGCGTGTGTGGTGTTCACATTGCCGTGGACGTCGTCGTCGTCCGTGGCGCGCGTGCCAGACTGGCGCACGAGCGAGTAGGTCTGCCCGAGCATCATCTTGTTACCGAGAGAGCGCGCGTCCTCTGTCACCTGGCCGAAGCTCAGGGGCGGCGGCGGCACCAGCTTCCCCTTGTAGGTGTAGTCCATGGGATTCGGGTGTGTCAGCTCGTAGAGCACCTCGCGACGCTTCGCCACCGCCGCCTCGCGCTGCGCCGTGAAGGCGTCCGTCACCAGGTCGATCACATCCTGCCCCACACCGCGGGACGCAGGGTGCGCATGCACGCTTCCCTCCGGCGCCACGACGTCGTCTACGCCGTCGGAGTTGGCGGCGGTGCCGCCGTGCTGGCGCGCGCGCCGGGCTGCGCGCTGCAGCTCCTCAGCTGCGTTCCCGCGTGCGGACATGCATGGCAGGAGAGACGCAGGCGTGTCCAAGACGACGTCGTCCTCGAGGTCAGCGCCGTGCGCATCGATGGACCACCGCGCGGCGACAGCGGCCGGTGATGGCGGCCGCTCCAATACCGCCGCTGGTCTGTGCTGCCGCTGCTGCCGCTGCCGCTGCAGCTGCGCGTGCGGGCCACCCTGCCAGGGTGACGAGCGCGCCTCATCGTGGTGCGGTGGGTGGTGCAGCGAGCTGCATGGCTGAGTCGAACAGAGGAGCGACACCGACGACGCCGCCGCAGCTGCCACCGCGCGGTTGGCGAGCGCGCGACGGAGGACGCTGCACCGGTGATCGGCAGGAGCGCGCGTCGGGCACACCCGCCCCAGAGCGGGGTGAAGCATGCGGGAAGACGCAGGAGATACTCCGGAAGAGGAGGGCGCACTGCCGCACGATGGCTCACGCAGACGATGCACGTCCCCGCCACCTCCCACCAGTGTGGACAAGGAGGAGAAGAAGAGGATGGGGAGAAGATATGCAACACACACAGCGAGTACGTGTGTCTGTCTGTGTGTGTCTGCCGGGGCACCCTCGCTATGGCGGAGGAGCCACGACATGTGAGAAAGAGAGATGAAGAGGGCAGCAGTAAGAGAGATCAGAAGAGAAGATGGTGCGCAGCGTGTGTCGGTGTGTGTAGACGTGTGGAGGAGTTCATCTTCACGGTGCACAGAAACGCAGCGCCATTTTGCGGTGACCTTCAATCGCGGAGCGAGAGAGAGGGAGAGAGGAGACGGCGACTCCCCTCGAACCGCTTGCAGCTCCGCCTCTCCCATACCCAGTCGCCTACACACACACGAACACACACACACACACATGTATGCCAACGTCAGCATCTGCGTTTGCCTCTGCGTGTGTGTGTGTGTATGTGGGGGAGGCGTGCGTCACTCGGGACAATCGATACCCTTTTACTAGCCCTTGCGCACACACAGACTCATGCGTGCACGCACGAAGCGTACGGGGGGGGGGGATGAAGTTCGTTTGTACTCTCCATCAGGGAGAGGGAGAGAAAGATCGCGTGTTGGTGTGATTGTGTATCCCTGCTGCTCGGCGTCGTTGTGCCTTCGGGCAATGCAAATGAGGTGATCAGACTCCACGTCTCTTTCACTCTCCACGACGACCCACTGTGACTCTTCTAAGAGTGGAGGGTCGGCGCACAACGAGATCACAATTCATAAACGCCGCCGCCGCCGCCGGCTCCCCTCCTCCTCCTCTTCTTCTCTCTCTCTCCCTCTCTCCTTCCGTCACGTAGAGTGCAGAAGCGTACACGTGTCCGTGCGTGGTCGTGTGCCGGCGCTTCCCTCGCCGTCGGTACCGCTAACCTGTGCTCTACGCCACCGCCCCTGTCGACGGCATCCGCACAGAGCACCGAAAGACCAGAGCGAGCCAACACCGAAGACACACACACACCTACACAAACACACACATACACATACACACGGTGACAGGAGAGAGGGAGGGGGAGAATGGAGGGGGGCAGAGAGAGAGAGAGAGGCACGTACCCGCCAAGGAACAAAAAAAAAAAAAAAAGACAGAAGAAAAGACAAAGAGGGGGCGGGCCAAAGAACGTACAGCGCGACATACACCTTCACAGATACACCAGACACACACACAAACATAGACGCACGCACATCCACGTGGTGAAAGGAGGGGGGAAGGAACAGATAGATAGAGAGAGAGAGATACAAACATCAGGTGCGTGGACGCCAGCGCACTGGGACGCCATCACGCTGCTCTTCTTCTTCGCCATCAATGGCCCTCTTACTTGTTTGAGATTGGATGCACTCGTGTGCGCGTGTGTGTGTGTGTGCGTGTGTGGTTTTGTGCGTGTTGGGTGTGATGTGTATGTGTGTGTGTGTGTGCGATAACACCGATGTGTTTCTTCTTGAGTACATCGCTTTCTCTTTTTTTTTTTTTCGCTTGAATTGTGCTTGTTTTTTTTTTTTTCTTCTGCTTTCTTGTGTTTTCCGTGGTGTGTTCTTCTTCCTTCTCCCTCGCAACAGCAGCTCCACCACCACACGCGCTCACTTTCTCACAGACGCACACCCACACACACACATACAGTACAAAAAAAAACACAAGGCTGAGAGGTGGCGACGTCTGCAGAAGGAGGTGGAGACAGAGAAAGAGAGAGAGATGTGGCGGCACCCATCAAGAATCGTAATCGACGTACTCTCGATGCGGGAGACGATGCGGGAGAGAGGGAGGAGAGAGGGGGGACATATCAGAACATGCGGGCGCGGGCGGTTACGGCAGGAGAAAAAAAAAAAACTGATTTCGTACAGTGTGGAGGTGGAAACACAAGAAACAGAAAACAAAACTAAAACACGGCACTGTCCTTCACACACGCACACACACACCGAGAGAGAGAGGAACACCATCATGACAGGAACGCAACGCACAGAGGCACCGCACACACACACGCGAAGAGGAACACTCCAGCACGTGAATGCGTACAAACACACACAAAAAAAAACAGGGGCATCCAAATAGACACACACACACGCACACACACCCAAGAAAAAAAAAAAAAAGGAGCCGAGGAACGGAGAAACAGAAAAAAAAAAAAACAGAGAGAGAGCCGGTACAATGAACGAAACAGAAGATACAGAAGTGGTGGTGGTGATTTTTTCTTTTTTTTTCTTTTTCTTTTTTTTTTTTCTTTTGGCCGCGCGCACCAACACGCGGCGTCTGCATCGACACCCCCCCCCTTCTCCCTCCCTCCTTCCCTCCCTCCATCCATCCCCCTCTCCACAGCCGCAACAACAGAGCTCTTCCATGTCTTCTTCCCCCCCCCCTCCCATCCTCCTCCTCCTCCCCCTCCTCCACCGCCTGCACCAGAAAATTGCAGAGCGGCAGAAAAAAAAAAAAAAGGAGCCTGCCATGATGGGTGTCAGTCAAAGCAGCGGTTCCAGTAGAGAGAGAGTGTGTGTGTCTGCACGTGTTGGGAGAAGAGGGGGGTGAAGCAACGCTCAGGACTGGAAGTGCGACGCGCTCCAACCGTCTATGGGGAGCGAACGTATCGGCGGTGGAGAGACGGAGAGAGAGAGGGGGAGAGAGGAGGAGGAGATCACCGGGGGAGACGCACAACCACAACGACACCACCACCACACGTGAACATACAGACACACTGACACACGCACACACACACACGCTCACACACAGAGACAAACGCGTACTACAAGGGTGGTAGCGCCTACCAGCCCTCCTCCTCACGGTTCTTGGTGCGCACGTAGTGCAACACGCCCTGAAGATCGGCCTTGAGCTCCTTCAGCTCCTCCTCCTCCCTCAACAACTTCTCCTTCATGTCGCGGGCATCGGCGCCCTCGTCCTCGACCACCTTCATCGACGCCTCGCACTCGCGGCGCTTGGTCTCGGTCGTCTGGCGCGAGTCGTCGAGCTGGCGCTTCAGCAGCTTCACCTGCTCCATCAGCTCGGCCAGCTCATCCTTCATCTTCGCCACCTGTGCGGTGGTGCGGAACTCGACCTCGTCGACACGGCGCTGGCGCGTCGCGCGCTCCTTCTCCTTCGGCACCGCAGTCGGCGGCGCCTTGGCCGTGCCGCGGTGGCGGTGGAAGTGGTGCTCCGACGCGACCTGGCGGGCGTGCGCGCGGGCCTCGTCGAGGCTCTCCATCTCGCGCTCGTGGTTCTCTGCGATGGCGGCCTTCTCGCGCTCGCGTGCGTCCGTCGTCTCGTTGATCGCCTCCTCCTGCTGCACGTACAGACCATCGGCCCTCTCGCTCGCCGCGATGAACTTCCGCCGCGCCGCCTCGACGCGCTCGCGCAGGTTGCTCACGTTGATCTCGGCCCACTCCATCGTGTCCGGGTTGTGGTACTCGGACTCCTCCACCCAGATCTTCTGCAGCGTCGACTGCTGCGCCTCGTCCTCGAAGATGGCGACCTCCTTGCCCACCGTGGGATCGTTGGAGGCGATGACCGCCTCGGTGGCGGCGAGCTGCTGGCGGAGACGCTCCTCATCCTCCTTCACCACGGCGAGCTCCTTGCGCAGGCCGATCACCTCGCTGTACAGCTGCAGGCGCTGCTCTAGAGTCGCGTTGTGACGCTCGATGCGCTCCTGCTCCTTCCGCATCGCCTTGATCTCCTTCGCGTAGCTCTTGCCCGCGCCGATCGGACCCGACGGCGGTGACTTGTGGGCCTTGCCGGCGCCGGCGCTGCCGCTGCGGGAGGCACCGGTGGCAGCGCTGCCGCTGCGTGAGGCACCGGTCGCAGCGCTGCCGCCGCGGTCAGCGGCAGCAGCGGGGGTGCCAGCGGCGGCGGGGGTGCCAGCAGCAGCGGGAGTGCCGGCAGCGGCGGGGGTGCCGGCAGCAGCGGGAGTGCCGGCAGCGGCGGGGGTGCCAGCGGCGGCGGGGGTGCCAGCGGCGGCGGGGGTGCCAGCGGCGGCGGGGGTGCCAGCAGCGGCGGGGGTGCCAGCAGCGGCGGGGGTGCCAGCGGCGGCGGCGGCGGTGTGGGTCGGTGTCGTGGAGCGGTGTGGGTCATTGTGGGTCGGTGTCGTGGAGCGGTGCGGTGTGGCGCCACCGCTGTTCGGGCGGCGCTTGATGATCATGTCGCCAGTGGACTCGCCCGCGGCGTGGAGCGTCGGCGTGAGGATCCCGCTGCCCACATGCGGGGTGTCCTGGGTGGGATTGCCAAACGAGTTGCTGGGCTCACCAAGGTTGGCGCTGCTGGTGGAGCGACGGCGCTCGACCGCGGCGCGAGCAGCTTCGGCCTTGGCGCGGGCAGCAGCCATGCGCGCCTCGTGCTCCGGCGATTGCAGGTTCGACATCGTCTTTTGTGCGAGCGCGTATCTGTGTGTCTGTGTGTGTGTATATGTGTGTCGCTCTGTGTGTTTTGTTTGGCTATGTTGTTGTTGTTGTGTGTGTTTTTTTTTTTTTTCTGAACTCTCTCTCTCACACTGTGGCAGGGGGTCCGTCAGGGAAGGAGGGAGGGAGCTGAGAAAGGCGGGTCGGGTGGGATGCGTGTCGAGAGGGGCGGGGGGGAGAGAGATGCAAAATAAAAAACAAAACAACCAAGAAGACGAAGGAGTGGCGGCAGCGATGGCACGGCAGCTGGAAAATGCAGCACCGGTGCCAGAAACACGGTTGGTGGAGAGACGCGTGCGAGAGGGAAGGGGACGGAGAGAGATACAGAGAGAGAGAGAGTTGTAGGCGAAGAAAGTCGGCGACGGAGGATGAGGCAGGGAGGGAGGGGGGGGAGGCATGTGTCAATGTGCAGCTGCGTCTCTGCGCGTCTGTGTATCTATGTGTGTGTGTGTCTGTGTGTTTTGACCGGGATCATCCGAGCGGGTGTCCTCCTGGTGTTGTTTGCTCTTCCGTTGGTGGTGGCTGTTGTTGTTAGATCTAGGAACCTGCTGCGTAGGCTCGCCTGCCGTAGAGAGAGAGAGAGGTGCGATGCATGACACCCTTGGCAAGTTCGGCCCATCACTGTACGATGCCTTCACTTACACACACACACACACACGCGTGGTCAACACGAGAAGAGAACAACAAAAGAGAAGCTGGAAAAAAGGAGAAGAAAAAAAAAAAGAAATACGACGACAAGTACATTCAGGAATGATGGCGGCGATGCATCGCGGAAGTCAGACGGAATCAAAAAGAGGGGGTGCCACGGCGCACATCTACGGCGGTACGTGCACGCGTGCTGGTCGCTGTGCGTGCATGAGTATGCGAGTAGGTGTGCGTCGAAGGAGAGAGGAGGCGGAGGCGAGAGGCGAGAGGCGCCTCGCGACGTAGGTCCCCCGCTTCCTCATTCCCCCACCCATCATTCTATCTACTCGTCAACACGCAGACAGACACACACACACTCTCTCTCTTCGTGTCCCTCGGTGATGTGTACAGTTGCTATTCTACTTCCTTGTTTGGCATGACGGCGCTCGCGACCACCAGCACTGACGCCGCATCTCATCCTACTTTCGCGCTCGTGCATCCACTTACACCAGTCCGCCCCTCCTCTCCCCTCCCCCAGCTTACAAAGCTCAACACCGCGTCCTCGATGGCGCTGAGGTCAGTCGCTGCCGGCCCGCAGCCCGCAGCCCCCATCCCCTGCAACACCGCACGCAGTCTTGTGCACATCCTCCCTCTGCTCAGCAGCGGTGCGGCACGGACCCCGCACTTCACACACTGCGGACAGGCGGAGGTGACGGTGTGTGTTTTTTTTTTTTCTGTTTCTCAGTTGTCCACCGCAGGGCATCCCTTGATGGGAGAGGGTGGCGACGGGAGGAGAGCAGGGAAGTGGAGGGGGAGGAAGTCGAGCGCGCAGACGGCAAGGTGACGAGGCCCAATAGAAAAACAAAAACAAAAAAAGAAGTCGCACAGAAGAGCACGCACACAGCAACAAAAAAAAAAAGCAAAAGATCAACAGAAACACGCATATCAGCCCCATCAGCGCGACGAGGAAGCCCTCACACACGCACATGTCGAAGAGGGAAGAGGGGAGAGAGGCGCATGAGGAATGACAAAAAAAAAAAAAAGAGAGACGGGAAGGAGAAGTGAGACTCTCCCGACCCAGACGAACGAGACTCCCCACAGAGGAAGACAAAACACAAAACACACAAACAAAAAACAAAGAAGACCGACTGAGAACGCGAGACAAAAAGAGAAGCAGTGAGGGGAGAAACTCATCCGCGAATCACACAGCACACAGCACACACACACACACACATACACATACAGCTGCAGCGCATGGACAAGAAAAGGAGTGAGTGAGAGTGAGAGTGAGAGTGAGAGAAGTAGGAGGAGGACGAGGCGGAGTGTCTGCGGGGGAGGGAGCGCAGAGGCAGGGTCGCTCCTGGGTAAAAAAAAAAAAGGTGTTGGCGCCAGTGACGAGCGGGCAGCGGACATACAGAGCGAGGGAGGGACGAGGGAGGGACGAGGGAGAGAGGTACGTCTGCGTCCGAGTTTGCATGCGCGTCCGTCTGTGTGTGAGTGTGAGTGTGTGTGTGTAGCAGCGGCGACGGTCTCCTCCACGTCACCGTCTCTTTCCATCTCACACACACAAACACACAAACACACACACGCCTTGTCCTTAGCCCCCGCACACCCGTTAGATCGAGCAGCGAGAGTGGACCATCAACGACAGCCACGCACAGTGTCGCCGGTGCCACCTCGCCGACGAGCGTACCGCAGTCCGCGTACACACGCCTGCACACACACAAACACACACAACTCTTGAGCAGCAGCCCACGTACTTGCGCTGCTGATCTCGTCAGCGTCTCAAGATAAGCGCCACAGGGGGAGCGAGTCCACGTCGGAGCAACAGACTAACAACCACAACAAAGCAAGGAAAGAAGCAAGTCACCGAAAGGAGGAGAGGGAGCTCGTGAAACTTGAGACACATCCACTGCGCCATCCGGTCTCAATCATCTTCACTCTTTTTTTTTTTCTTTTTGTTTGGAAGATAGGGGGAGTACGCATAAAGTCAGGTCCATGAGAGCGAGCGAGAGAGAGAGAGAGACAGAGTCTGCCATCGTCGAAGCTGTGCGCGCTCGAAGCGCACACAGACACACAAACACACACAAGCAGAGGGAGAGTGGTGGATACAGCGGCGGAGACAAAGACATCACCGTATCGTGAAGAAGCAGCGATGGAGCGACGTACACAAGCATACGCACATACACACGACACCTATTCACACATTCACAAGTCCGGAGACAGTTGCACTACTATCCAGCTAGCAATACTACGCGCGGCTCCACCGCTGTCTCTCGCTGTGAACCAGAGAGGGCAAGGGAAGGGGAAGAGGAGAAGAAAGAAGTGAGATGCCACTTGCGGAGGCGCAGACAGAAAAAAAAACAAAAAGAGGTCAAAAAGAGAGAAGAGAACTCAGACATGCCATGCACGCGTGAGCGCATCTACCCTGGTCTGCGAAAAAAAAAAAAAAACACACACAATAAGACAAGGGCAACAAGATGAAATCACAGAGAGGAGGAGGAGGAGGAGGGGAAACCGACAGAAGAACAAACAATGCTACCGAAGAGCCATTAGACAAAAGAAAAAAAAAAGACGACACACACAAACACACACACAAACACGCAGGCACCAAGGGCAGCGGCGTGCACACTTGCGGGGTGGCAGGCAGGCGGAGAGGGAGAAGCACAGCCACAAACAACTCGACACACACACACACGGAGAAAAAAAAGGGGGGCAAAGAAAAACAGAAGATCAGGAAAAAAAAAAAGGGGGAAAATGTGCAGAACCGCGAGTTCGGAGCTGAGCAGAAGCTCTTCACATCACCGTGGCTACCGCAAACAACAACACCACACCGACACCGTAACATACACACGCACACACGCACACACACACACATTAACACGGGCACTAAGGGAAAAAGAAAACAAAAAAAAAACAAAAACACCATCAAGGAGACGAGGTGTCGGAGGGGCATAAAAAAAACAACAACACTGAAAAGAAAAAGAGAAAATGAACAAGAGAAAGAAAAGACAAATAAAAAAAAAGGTGAAAAGAGAGAGAAGAAACAGAGCGGTGACGACCACAACACAGATGTACAGCAGCAACGCTGAAACAACAGAGAAGGACCATCGAAGCCGACGTACAGTGGTCCCTCAGCGTAGCCTGGAAGAGCGAGAGGGGGAGATGAAGATGAAGATGACAACAACAAAAAAAAAAAAAAAGTGTCACACGAATAGCATCGTCGTGTTATTTTCTGGGGTGCACACCGTGACTCGTCGTGACGAGAGGAAGAGGGGAAGAGGGCGCGAGAAAAACAAAAGAAAACACGCCGTCACACAGCACCACACACACACACACACACACACAATGAGACAGAAAAGGCGATGCCGACTGGCGTCACGACGTGTGCGTATAAACGTATGTGTGTGTGTGTGTGTGTGTGTGTACAGAGGCGCGTGTGTTCGTGCGTGTATGAATGAGGGGGAGGGAGAGAGGGAGAGAGAGGAGCTTGGAGCCGACCGGTTTATGTGGTATGTGCTCGGAGAGGGTATGAGTCAGGGAGAGCGAGAGAAGAGAGCCCCCCCAGTCGCCGGTATCGAAAGAGGATCAAGACACCACCACAAAAATGAGGGAACCGCAGGAGTGCCCAACGCACCACCACACACACACACACACACGCGCGCGCGCCAACTGTATGTATCTGGACAATCCAGATAACAACGTGCGGCGAAGGGGAGGGGGTGTGAGGTGTGACGGAGGAAAGAGGCGGTGTGAATTGGCGCAGCTGCGAGCGCTCTATGCCGATGGAGGGGAGGAGGGGAGCACGCGAGCGTACAAGCGAGAAAAAAAAAAGAAACTAACGTACAGAAAAAGACACACACACACGCAAAAAAAAAAAAAAAAGAACAGAGAAAATCGAAAAAAAAAAAAGGACATAAGCAACAACGCTTCCTCACAGCAGCCTGTCGCGATAGAGGTGACTCAAACACCACATACACGTGTAAAAGGAGGAGAGATGGAAACCGAGAGGAGTGGAAGAAGGAGAGGAAGAGGGAAGGGGGGGAGGTGGAGGTGGAGGTGGAAGGGGTGAAGGAGACGTACACACAAGAGAGTCGCCGGGACACGCGTGTGTGTAAAGTTACGCGACGATAGAGACAAAAGCAACATGGAAACGTGGAGACGTCGTGTGAGAGTGAGAGTGAGAGTGAGAGAGGGAAGGGAGAAGGGAAAGGTACAGGAGGGGGGAATGGAAGAGGGACGAGGACGGTGACGACCAGGGCTGGAGAGCTGCTCACATACGCACACACACATACACACGCACGGTCCACCCACACGCGCAGCGACGACGAAGAAAAGGGGAAACAAAGGGAAGAGAAAGAAAAAAAAAAAAGAAGAGAAAGAAAAAAGGCGTTTTGAAAAAAAAAAAAAATGCGAGAGGAAGTGAGCACAGGTGAGGAGACCACAAAGAGAATGAGAGAGGAACTTGTCCGACGTTGCAGATCACACACTCGATGCTCCTCGATACGGAAAAGGGCAGAGATAGGATGTGGTGGACAGGCAGGGAGGACAGCGAGCAGCTGTAGTGACGCTACACGCGGACAGAGAGAGAGAGAGATCGGGAGAGGGGGGGGAGAAGAGTGCGAGACGGCGGCAGCGATGCCACGACGTGACTAGTGCGAGTGTCTGCGTGGACCAAGAACGTTGCAAGCCACGTGTCCATGCAGAGCTACCCTCCCTCCCTCCCTCCCCTACAATCACCATCTCCGCACATCCCCCCTCTCGCACACCGTCGCACGGCGGCGCAGGCGCGCATCCTACTTTGCCACCTTCCCCCTTGTCAATATTCTCTTCTTCCCCCGTTCTGCCTAATCAACAAACTGCACTTCTGCATGTGCGTGTGTGTGTGTATGCGTGCGCAGACAGCGAGAAATAAAGCACAGCTCATCTATCTGCATACGTACATACACACACACACACACACACACGCGCACACACAGTGATGGAAAGAGAGGAGAACGAGCAGGAGCGGCGACCACCACGAAAACAAACAAAAAAAAAAAAAGAAAGACGAGTAGCTTGCAAAAGCAGCGCGCAAAGGCGATGGAACACATGTCAGTGGCACATATACACTCACTGAGGCAACTCCGCAGATGCAGAACCACCACACATCATCAGTGACCCACAGTGTGGTATCACAGGTATCACAATACACACACACACACACACACACACACGCACGGACAGACACACCAACAACACGACGGACAGAAGGGGGAGAAAGAGAGGAGAGTGAGAGAGAGAACGTCCAGGACGCCGACGGCGACGATGACGGAGACACCGTGAAATAGAAGTAAGGCAAGAGAAAGATGAGGAGGAGGCGACTGCAACCTCAAACAGTTTCTGTGTATATATGTGTGTGTGTCTACTCCTTCTTCTCTGTAAACGAGTGAAGAGGGGGGCGTAGTGTGCACAGATTGCACGCCAGCGGGGGAGAGAGGGAGGTGGAGGGGGAGGTGGGTCGTCACACAGAATCACAGTCGCGTGGGCTGCGCTGTAGAAGACCACACGAATGCCCTGGTATGCGTGTGTATGTAAACATGTGTGTGTGTGTGTGTGTTAGTGTCTCTATTTGTCCGCCAACATGTAGCAGCATCGGTGTGATGTGGCGGAGGGGGGAAGGGTACATACTCGAGACCGCCACAGCGACAAGAGGCGCACAGCCTACACAAACACACACACGCACACACACATACGCACACACATACGCACACGCACACACACACACAGTCGCACAAACACATGCAAGCAGGCGCAGAAGCGTACAGAGAAGAAAAAGTGTCGTTTTGGTTGAAATGAAAAAAAAAAAAAAGAGAAGTCGAATGAGAAGAAGAAAAGAGAGGGAGGGAGAGCGAACTCCGCGAACAAATGGTAGGGAGAAGAGAGAGAGATACATTTATGGACGAGCGAGACGAGGAAGACGGAGAGGTAGACGGAGGAGGAGACGGGAGTGTGCCTGCGATTGGTACACCACACACGAGAGTGCACCCTCCTCCCTTCCACCCGCCCGCCCCCTTCACACAGTGCGTACAATGGGAGTCGGGTAGGAGCTGGCGGGATGACATGTGAGGCTGCAGCTGCTGCCGCCGACGCCGGTGTAGCCGTGCGGCGCGTCTGTCTTGGCCCACGAGGCGAGGTATGGGTTGTGCTGCCAGCGCGACGTGTTTGACGGCGACGCGTGCATCTGCGTCGTGGAGCGCGACAGACCTTGGTGGCTCGTCGTTGACATCCCCAGCGACCCCTCCACCGGTGGAGAGTTTGTCTTCTCGGAGCTGTTGGACGTCCCGAGCGCCGCGCCGCACGTAAGCGCCGAGGTGGAGCTGATCGCGGGGAGGCTGAGCGCCACGCGGATGCGGTTGCCGTTCGCTGGTGAGAAGCCGCACTGCGTCGTAGACGGCGCAAGGCTGTTGTGCACCGCGCCACCGGGGAAGCTGCCGGTGCTGGCGTTCATCATGTGTGGCATCACTCCGCACTCGGTCGTCGCCGTCACCGGCGGTCGCTGCGGCAGCGACCCGGCACCGATGCGGTAGCCGCTGAATGACTTGCTCAGGTACGGCGCCGCCGCCGTTGAGCTGGCAATGCCGTCGACCCTGTTGCTCGCGTCATCGCGCTGCGGCACCAGCAAGGGCCCGCCAGCCGTGGAAGCACTGCCCAGCAGGTACGGCCGCGACGAGCCGTGCGCGCTGCCGATGCTCGCCTCCATCGCCGACGCGCCCATCGCCATCATCGAGGACGGGTCGTAGTGGAGCGAGGCGCAGTAGGACTGCTGGTGGGAGGGGGCGGACCCCATACCGGGCATCCCCACCGCACACCCCATCATCGACGCGCCACCACCGCCGCCGTTGGTGCCGAAGGAGAGCTGCTGCTGCTGCTGCTGCTGCAGGCTAATAGATGTGAAGACGGACTGGCGCACCGACGCCTCGGCGGACGTGGCGGACGCCGTCGTCGCCGCCGTCGTGCGGGCACCGCTGCCGTGGCGGAGCGACTTGCTCCGCGGGTGGCTGTCGCACGTCCCGGCAGGCGCCTCTGCGCCAGCGGCGTCGGCGACGGCGTCAGCGACGGTTGAGCCGGCGGCGGCGGGGTCGGCGGGGTTGCCCTGGCTGGCGATGGTGTTGTGGGCCGTCGACGCCGTCAGATGGGGGTCGGTCGCCGTGGCGTCCTTGCACAGGTGCAGGAACTTGCACTCCTCGGCGTAGCGGCAGCGGTCCATCGCGTGCAGGCGGCACACCGTTGCCCCCGAGCCATCCGCCACGATCTTCTCCTCTGGGAAGCCAGTCGACTCGTTCAGCAGGCTGACGCGCGCCTCGGAGGGGGCGAGCACGATGCGCTGCTCGACGAGAATGCGATGCAGTCCTACGGTGTAGCTCACACGGTCGAGTGGGACGTAGCTGCCCTCGAAGAGGGAGCAGCCGGGGACGTAGAGGACCACGTCACTCGTGGAGAGGGTCGACTCCGCCGCCGCGGCCAGATCAGCAGCGGAGAAGCGGTTGTGGTGCCCGTGGTGGCCTTCCGCGGTGCGCGTGTGCCCCAGCGCAATCGTGTCGCGCAGTAGCGCCTGCTCGAGGACGCCGATGTGGTCCTTGTCTCCGTGGGCGGGGCAGCAGCACGGCAGGCTGTCCACCTGCGAGCGCAGCCGCTGCACCGCTTCCCAATCCGCGTGCACTTGATAGCACCCCTGGCCCTGCCTGCACCGTCCCGAGAGAAAGAGCTGGCACAGCGAGGGCAGCGAGCCGCGCTGCTGAGCACGGGTTTCGAAGATGTACTGGGTTGGAATCAGCAGCTTGCGCGTCACCGGGTCCACCACGGTCATGCAGAGCTCCCCATCTGCGTTGTGGAAGGTGTGGCGGCTCTTTCCCTGCACGTTGCGCGGCATCGCGGCGGTGGTGGCGGAGGAGGAGCCTGTCGACGCTGCGGATACCGGTGTGTGTGTGTGTGTGTGTGTGTCACCAGCGCACGCACGAACGCACACGACTTGGTCACCACAGGAATGGGGAGAAAAGAGAGATACACACACGCGCGGAGAGGGGAGGGAGGGAGGGGGGACGAGTGGGTACTTGAATGGAAATGAGAGACGGGAAAAGGGGGGTGACAACCACCGCGGCACACGGCCAGCACAAACACACACAAAAAAAAAAAAAGGGGGGAAGGAGGGAAGAAGAGAAAGAAGGTGTCAGTGTGTGTACCGTGGATTACACTGCTGTTCAACCAGATCAGCTGCCGTATTCAGGTGAGACTGCTTGCGTCTGTGTATGTCTGTGTGTTTTGGGTGTGTATGTGTGTGTGTGTTTGTGTTTTGTGTGTGTGTGTTTTTTTTTTTTTTAGTTGTGTGAGATGGTGTGCAGGCGTAGGAATACAAGCTGAGGAGAGGGTGGGAAGGGGGACGGGCGGCACGAAGGACACAAAAAAAAAATGGGACAGAGGGGGGCTGCAGCACCACCTCACCAAGACAGATGAAAAACAAACACCAACGCGCACACACGTGATGTGTGGGTGTGTGTGTGAAGAGGAGAGGAGAAGAAAAAAAGAAAAAAAAAAGAAAATGGAAGAAGATGGCGTTCGTATGAGGTAGAAAAGGCGGCGGAAGAGAAACAAAAAGACACGACCTAAACACGTAGAAGACCCGCAACACTGACAGAGCAGATACAACAACAATAACAATAATAAAAAAAAAAAAGAGAGAGTCTCTTGCACCACAAAAAAAAAGCTCTCGTTTTTTTTTTTTTACTTGACTAGAGTGCTTGTGCGTTTTGTGTCTTGAGTTTTTTTTGTTGCTTACGTTTTGTTTGTGTGTTTGTGTGTCTGTATTTCACTATGGGCGAATCCTCTTCTTTTCTTCTTCTTCTTCTTGTTCTCACGCGATGGGAAAGGTAAGAGATCTTGGTTTGGAGTGAGGGGGAGCGAGAGAGAAGAGAGAAGAGAGAAGAGCGAAACAAAAAAAAAAAAGAAGAAAGTGCAGGAGAGAGGGAGAGTCGGAGGGAGAGAGAGGCAGAGGAGCACTGTTGGGGAGGGGGATGAGTAAAGGTGGGGAAAGGGTGTCCTGCGTCTACCGGTATCGCCTCCTTACACTATGTTCTCTGTCGGGTGTATGTGTGTCTGCGTGTGTGTGTGTGTCTGTGAGAGTGTTCGTTTGTTCGTGTAGAGGTGTTTTGGGGAAAAAGAGGGAAAAACAAAAAAAAAGAGGAGGAGTAAGAGAGAGGTGAACTGAAGTGAAAGACACAAAGAAAGACGGCGAAGGAGAGGTGAGGGGGGGGGGGGGAGGGAGGGGGCAGAGGGAGCAGTAATCGAGAGAGAGAGAGATATGGGAATGACTGCGAGGGGTGTAGGAATGAGGGGGGGACGCGTAGAGCACGTTTTGTGCAAATGTGTGTGTGTGTGTGTGTGTGTGTGTGTGAATAGGCGAGTGGTAGAGGAGGACACGCAGAGAAAGAGGGAGAAAGAGGAAGGAGTTGGAGCTGTGATTTGAAGCGCTGGAGTGTGCACGTGATGCGCGGGGAGGGAGGGGTGTGGGGGGTACCAGACACACGGATGCTGAGCGTGGGCAAGGCGACGAGCGCCCCCCTTCTAGCAACAACCGCCTCCAGTGCTCAACACCACCGCAGGTTCGCATGTGCGTGTATCTGAGCGCGTGTGTTTGTATGTGTCTCTCTCTGTGTCGTTGACGTAGTGGGCAGCGAGTGCGTGGTGCTGGAGACAGACTCCCTGCACGCTCGCTTCGGCGCTCGCCCTCTCTCTCTCTCTATCTCCGCTCTTGTGGCTGTGGAACGCCACGAGGGTTAGTCACACAAATCACGAGAGTGGAGTGGGGATGACACACACAATAATAATACTAGTAATCTGCGATCGACGATCGTGGGGGCCGTGAGGTAAGGGGAAGAAAAGAAACACACACGCCGGGAAGCAGCGCACCACGGCGACCACAATCACATTCGCCACACAGACACTAGACAGTACCACACAAAAAAAAAAAGGAAAAAAAACATCGACCCCGTGCGGCGAGACACACACACACACTAAAGCCAACGCCAACGCACACATTCATGCGCGCGCGGGGCGAGACTTGGTAGGTCGGCGAAGCTCATGCTGAGCCTCGCACACATGCACAACGATGCACACACAAACACACAAACACACAAACACACACACATAATCCCTTCCGTTGTCCGAGGGAAAGAGGGGGACAAGAACAGGACGAGGGGGACGCAGAAGGATGTGTTTTTTGAGGGGTGCGACGATGCAGTGCTCGCATCCGCGCGCGCCGCATCGACTCCATGTGCACTGACACAGAGCGGAGAGCGACGGAGTAGAGTGTACACCAGATGGATACACACATTCACATACATACACATGCACACACACACAGAGCCAAGTGGAGAGCACAAAGTCCCCTCGTCGGTCACCAAGAGTTGCCACTGCTACCACCGCTACCACGACCGCCGTCGTGGTGTATGCACTGCCACCCCCAAGCCACTCAACGGCAGCCATGGGACACACGTTGTGGGCGACTCATCAGCAAACAGTGGAGGAAAAAAAAAAAGAGATGCGTGCGCATCTGCCACAGCGCTACTGCCAACAGCGCTGATGAGCCGATGTGCAAAAGCATGAGAGCTACAGAGACAGTTTCACATCAACTGCAGCGCGTGTGTCTGTGTGTGTGTATATGTGTGTGCTTTGGTGTCTATGTGCATGAGATGAGAGACGGTGACCAACACCAGCCATAAACAAGCGCCACACACATACACACACACACACACACACCACCACCGTGAAAGTCCAACACATGCACACCAACGTGGAGGTAAACAGAGAGAGGGAGAAAAAAAAAAAGAACATATAGGACACACATGAGCCGCCTTTGGCAAGACGCGAGCCCAGGAACAGACGTCACCCTTGCACAGCAGGCGAGGGGGGGGGGGCAGCAAAAAAAAAAAACACCCAAAAGAGTTTCACAATACACTGGTGCCAAGAAGCACACAGCGCGCAACGTAGCACAGAAGAAGCAGTGGGATTCAGAGCGTTGTGTGTGGTCGCCTCGCTGCATGTGTGTGTCTGTGTGTGTGTCGTTACATAGCACCTGTGGCAAAAAAAAACACCAACAGAAAAGACATTGCTGCAGAGAAAAAAAAAATGCATACATACACACACACACACACACACACACACATACACACACATACACACACACAGCGAAGCAAATCGAAAGAAAAAAAAAAAGAGTGGAAGAAGAAGAAGAGAGAGAGAAAGAGAAAAATCTGCGGCAACTTCGTCGCGCAGCAACCCAGAAAAAAAAAAAAAAACGTCACCGACTACGGAATGGCAAAGAGAGAGAGAGGAAACAAAAAAAAAAAGAAGAAGAACCAATAACACCAAAGAAAAAAAACGAAGAGAGAGTGGAGTGCAACACAGCAGGGCAAAGAAAAAAAACGACAGAAAAGCGAGAGAGTTGTCCTCTACGGTGGCCACTATTGGGGAAGAGTGGGGGGATGGGGGAGACGACATCACACGGTCACTCACGCGGCGGCGGAAGCGCCGACCGCGCTGTGGTGAGAGTATGGAGAGAGAGAGGGAGGCACAGGAGAACACACGCGAGTCTACCAGCTCACTCCCGCTGGAGCACGCACCGTCTTGTATTGGCAAGAGAACCAAAGCGTGAGAAGGAGGTACACGACAAGTGCGCTGCGGAGGACATGCGCACCTTGTGGAGGGAGAGAATGTGTGTGCGTGCATGTGTGTGAATGGTATCCAACTTTGTACGTGTGCGAGGGGAAGGGGGGAGGAGAGCAATGAGAGAGAGGGCGAAATTCCTTTTTTTTTCTTTTGGGGGAGGGGGGCGTCAACGAGTGAGCGAGGGTGAAGTTACGTAAAGGGAGGGAGGCAGATCCACAACAACAACAACAACAAAAGGCTACGGCAGCAGCGATATGCTAACAACACTTTTTAAAAAAGGTAGCACCGCGAACTCACCAGAACGATGGTCGAGTCAACCATCAAGACGAACTGAGGGGAGAAGAGAGGGAGAATGGGGGGACGGAGGCGACAGACGGAGAGCGGCGCGCTGCTGCCATCACACACAAACACACACACACACACGCACGCACGGTGCTATCTAGCACAGTGTGATGAGAGAAAAAAAAAAAAGGAGGGAGAAGGAGAGAGGGAGAGAGGGAGGAGGGAGGGAGGGAGGGAGGGAGGGAAGGGGGGGGAGTGGAGAACGCAAAAAAAAAAAGAGAGAAATTGAGTGCGTGTATGTGAGGAGGATCATAAAGGACACGAGTGCGATGGGGGGAAAAGAGCGAGATGGATCGCATCGTACAAGAGCGCCCGACTCGTCTCTTCGTCTCTCCTTTCCACCCCCACCCCACACGGGGACTCCATCGGAGAGAAGGGAGTGAGAGAGTGGAAGATGGAAGATGGTGGTGGTGTCGAGAAGATAACTCGGCCCTCCCTCCCTCCCTGTGTCTCTGCCTCGCCGCGTGACGATGCCGCGTGGCTGTGCTCCTCTCCAGCATGTGCGCATCGGCCTGTCTGTCTGGCTGCGTAACACCGCTGACATCACGGAGGACGGGAAGAAGGGGGGGGGGCGAGAGAGCACGGGAGAGAGACACCCACCGAGGAGAGGAGGTGGTGGTAGTGGTGGTGGCTGGAGGGAGGGTACGGAACAGATGAGCGCCGAACAGGACGACGCTTCAGCACGCGCAGAGACCGGAGGAGGGAAGGAGGGAAGGAGGGAAGATGCAGAGAGAGAGAAGGAGAGAGAGAGGGAGATGGGGGAAGAAGACAACTTGGTAATATGAAGCCACGCCACGATAGCAGTGGGTGAGAGAGAGAGAGATAGAGGCCGCGACGGCGTGCGTGGGTGAGTGGGTGCGTGGGTGAGTGGGTGTCCTGTGCCTATGTTTGCATGTGCAAGGAGAGGAGCGGGAGAGAAGCCGGCGTCTGTGTGTCGCGCCGGTGCACCACACACGAGAGAGAGAGACCTAACACACACGCACACGCACAGCATGGAAGATGGGCAGAAAAAGGAGCAAGAGGGGGAAGGGGCAGGGAAGGGTTGGAGCAAGTATGAAGGATGGAAGATGGTGTGTGTGTGTGCCTACACCCACAAGTGGAAACACGTGCATGGACGCACGCGTGAGCTGAACAATAAAAAAAAACAAGGGGGGAAAAGGAGACTGAGTGGGGGGGAAGAAGCACGTGGAGAAGGACGACGGAGAGGAGAGAGGGAAAGGAGAGAGAGGAGGGGGGAGAGAGAGGAGGGGAGCTGCTGGAGGCAGAAGGAAAGGCACGCGCTCAGGCTAACACAGGAGGAGAGGAGAGGCAGGGAGGAAGCCATTATGATAGACACACACACACACGCACGCACTGATCCGCCTTCCATCGTCGTGTGCACTGCCGCCCTTTTTTTTTTTTTTTTGTTAGTGTGGCTCGTGGCCAAAGGCAGCAGAGACAGTCCGTACCCGCTTTTTTTTTTTTTTTCGGTGCGTCCTCGTGTGACGGAGGGAAAGGAGACAAAGTAAAAATAAAAAAAAAGAAGAAACACGAAAGAAACGCAAAATTGCCCAAGAGAAGGAAAGAGAGAGAGAGCAGCGTAAGGTGAGGGGGTGGACAGACTGAGACACACACACACACACACACACACACATGTTCACGGAGGAGATCTGTAAA
>JAECZO010000097.1:0-115458 GCA_019188245.1 Novymonas esmeraldas
CGCAAGGACTGGGTCGTCGAGGCGGGCGACTTCGAGCTGCTCTTCGGCTCGTCGTCGCGCGACCTGCGCGGCTCCGCCACGGTGACGGTGACGCCGGCCGTCGCACCGCCCGCGCCGCACTTCGACAAGAACTCCATGATCGGCGACGTCTGCTCGCACCCCGCCACGCAGTGCATGTCCAAGAAGCTGCTGGTGGACTACTCCAAGAGTAAGATCGGCCCGAACTTTCTCCGCATGTTCCAGTCGATGGAGCGCATGCAGCCGCTGCGTGATCTGGTGGGGAACTCAAATGGGAGGCTGAACTATGACGACGTGGACGCGCTTGTGGAGGAGGCGAACAAACTGGCGCGTGGTGCATAGCTCTCTGCTTCCTTGTTGACGGCAGTTCGCGACTGGAGGAGTGACGAGGCGGAAGAAGTCCCAAGTCGTTTGTCTTGTGCGTGTGTCCGTGGCCTGTGGTGCGGAGGGCAGTGTCTCCCGTGCTCACCTTTTTTTTTTTTTTGGTCCTCGTTGTTTCTTCTTGTTTTTCTTCTGTGAGGTGTGTATCACAACCAAGACGTATCTATTTTTTTTTTTCAGTTTTGTGGTCTTTGTTTGTGTGTGTCCGTGCGTGTGCCCGTGAGTGGGTTTCGGTGGTTTTGCGAGATGTGCAGGTGGTGCACTCGTGTTGGGTGTTCACGTCATACTTGCTCTTTCTCCTGGGTGTGACTACCCCCTCTCCCTCTCTCCTCCTTTTCGCAGTTTTCTTCAAGTCCTTGAGACACACTGCCTGTCGCGTCGTCGATGGATGTGCCGGAGTGCAGGTGTGTCGCTGCGCGGTAGCGCTGGTGTACTGACTTCTGCGCGTTTTTTTTTTTGTGTGTGTGTCTTCCTTTCCTCTGCCATTCAAGCCCCACGCATGCCACGAGTCCGCAAGTCTGTGGCAAACGGCTTGCTCTCCGTCTCAGTGGGTGTGTGTCTGGGTGTGCGTGGTCACGTGCGTGTTTCCTCCTTAATGTCTTTTTTTGTTGTTGTTGTTGTAGTTGTTGTTTCCCCCCCCCCCCCAACAGACACCGTTTCAAACCACAAGTCCGTGGATTCCCGTGGCGGTTGGGTGGTGTGTTTGTCCGGGACACTGGTGGGAGTTGGGTCCGGCGCGTGTTGACCACCCTCCACGACTCCCACTTCATAAAAGAAGAACACAAAAAAAAAAAAAAACCGCAGCATTCACGTGCCTCTCTCTCTCATGATCAGTGCTCCTTTCCTTTCAGTCGCGCTCGCACAAAGAACGGTGCGAGTCGACCGACCTGCTCGAGTGGAGCTCCAAAAGACGTCGACTGCCACCACCACTCGTCCTCTCTTTCCCCTTGTTCTTTCTTTCTCCCCAATCGCTGCTAGCTCGCAGATACACACACACACACACACACACTCTCACAGACACCACCACCCACCCCCATCGGGCACATCAAGCGCGGCCGGCAGCGAGGCGGAGTCATGGCCTCCACCGCCACATACATCGCCGAGTGGTTTCGGCATCACCTCTCCTCCGTCGTCACGTTTCAGAAGCAGTTTGTCGACGACGTCTCCGAGACGGTCAAGGAGCAGAAGGCGCAGTTCGACCGGCACACACGCGAGGCGAACGAGCGCGCCGTGCAGCTCCACCTGGACAAGTTGGAAGAGAAGTATCTCTGCTGCGTGTGCGGGCGCGGTGGTGAGATACGTGAGGACGACGAGTTCGTATACGATACCTATTCCATGGTCACCCTGCCACCCCGAGGGACTCTGGAGGCAGCGGTGCGCGAGGAGCTGGCTGACGTGGAGCTGTCGGATGAGCGGATGAAGCAGCACCAACGCATGTTGACTACACGGCAGCGCCGCACCTCGGTGTCGTCCGCGACGGCGACGTATGACAGCGACAACGACAGCGACTCCGCCTCCGAGGTGTCTGGCGCGCCGTCGGGCCGCCGCTCCGAGAAGTCAGCGAAGGAGCGTCAGCGGCGGAAGAAGCGCGCCAAGGCGCCCTCACAGCGCCACGCAGCACAGCGGTCGCGGCGCCAGCGTGAGGAGGCGGAAGACAGCGACAGCGACGGCCAGGACACCAGGCACGGTGACGGGGCGACGGCCAAGCCTGCGGCAGTGCAGCCGCCTCCCGCAAGTGTGCCCTCGCCGCGCACCGCCTCACCGCGCCGGGGTCCGCTGGAGATCCACACGACCGATCTCGCTGTGATGGACCCCGACATGGTGGGCCCGCTCGACGTGCGAAACACACTCTACAAGATACGGCATGCCGTGCTGCACAAGGAGGCCCGCGTCCGCCGCAAGTCGGTGGCGGTCCACAGGGACAAGGGGCTCATGACGATCGAAGAATCAGAGATCGAGATGTTCTCGCACTTCTTCCAGCGCCCCGTGCACGGCTACCTCTGCATGGCGTGCTACACCTGCGCACGCCGCCGCCTCGACACCCTCACACAGCAGATTCGTGCGATTCTCTTCAAGGCGGAGCACCCTGTGCTGCGCCGTGTGCCAGCGAAGGAGCTCGAGGCGCTGACGACGGGGAACCAGGTGCCTGCTACCCTCATCCAGAGCATCCTCACGGTGCAACGGCGGTGGGCAGCGTTCACAGAGGAACAGCACACGGAGCTGCACGGCTCCGATGGGCAGGGCGAGAGGGACGCCGTTCACGCGGAGGAGCGCGCGCGCGGCGCGGTGCAGCCGCCGGAGAAGGTGACGACTCTGTCAGAGAAGAGTATTCTGATTCTACGCGAAGAAGTGCGGTGTGGTGCCTGTCAGCGCCGCTCCGCGTGCTACTTCGAGCCCAAATCCGTCGTCTTCCTCTGCCAGTTCTGCACCGCGCGCGATCGCTTCTACCGCGAACACGCCGTGTGCATCAACGACGAGCCGATGCCGCTGATGCAAGCACATCTTCTGCAAGATCTAGCGCTCTACTACCAAGGCGTGCATCAACAGATGGAGCTCCGCCAGGCGCCGCTGTCGGCCATCGCAGAGGCGCAGACGGACCTTTTCCCACTCACGGAGATCATGCGTGACCGAGAGGGGCTGTTCGCCTGTCAGGCGCCGGCGGCGGTTCACGTCACCGCGCCGGCCGGTCACGGGACCGCCACGGAGCAGCCGGCGACCCACAGCAGCGGTGGTGCTGTCAGCGGTGACGGCGGTGGTACCTCCGTCCTGCAGGAGGGGGAGATGTCGCTGGCCGGGCCGTCTACATCCGCTGCCGCCACGCGCAAGCCGGGCGGGTCCCCAGTCCCGGCGGCGGAACAGCGCGAGCGGGTGGGTCGCTCCATGGTGAGCCTGTTCGATGGTGTAAAGGTGGAGGGCACTGGCGTGAATCTGTTTCGCGCTCCCGCGGCACCGACGGCTGCCCCGGCTGCACAGGCAGCAGCGCCGTCGCAGCCCCTGTCCTCCCCGATCAACGGGACGACGTTTGCATCGGATGGAGGGTACACAGCCGCTGGCGCCCAAGGAAACGGCAGCCCCATGGTACCGCCCGTCCACGCGGCGGTGCCGGCCGCCACCACCCACGACCCTGACTGGGACAGCCTCTTCTGACGCCAACAGAACCACCACGGTGTGCTTCCCCCTTCCTCCCCCCTCCCCCCCTCCGTCACCCCTGCCAATGTGGTCGTGCACGATGTGCGATCGGCGGGGCGGGGGTGGGTGGAAGAGAAGGAAGCGGAGAGGAGCAGCTACCGCCGTCGGGTGCGCATTACGTTAGCTCCACGCGACGGCGTGAGCCGGTCGGGTGCACAGAGCACGCATCCTTGTCGCCCTGCACACACACACACACACACACACACACGGTAGCCGTGGTGTGAGTCAGCGTTTCGTGTTTTTTTTTTTTTACGTGTGGACTACTCCTGTGTGGCTTACACTAGATCGCCGCGCCGGCGTTGCGCGAACACGGCAACGTTTCTTTGTTGCGCCGGAGGGTGTATTTGTGTGTGTGTGTGTGTGTGTGTGTGTTTCTACCTCTCTCTCGCGTGTGTTGTCGGTTTTTTTTTTTTGTTGTTGTTGTTGCTGTTGTTGTTGCCCTACCCACTGCGCCGGCGTTGCTTTGTGTTACGTATGTGTTGGTGTGTTTGGGTGCGTGTGTGTGTGTGTGTGTGCGCGCGCGGCACTCATCCGAGTCGCACCCCTCCTTCCCTCCCGTCTTCATCCGTTGCGTCTTTCTTGTGTTGCTCTTTCTGCCCTGCGTCCCATCGCACCCCCCACCCCCACCTCCACGTCCTCTGTCGCCAGGGCAGCCACATGCTTGCCATCACTACGCGAATGGAGGGCGGAGGCGGGGGTGGGGGGGTGCGACGGTGGGGAGGGATGAGATGTGTACGTGCAATTGCCCATCGAACTCAACTATCGGCTTTCTCTCTTTCCCCGTCTGTCTCTCCCCATCGAGGACTCCACATACCTATATGACACCACCGCTGCCTCTCCGCAGTGTGCGTGTGCCTGTCCACTGTAAGGATGTAGATGCAGCACTCAGAACAAGGGGAGGGGGATAGTATATGTGTGTGTGTGAGAGAGGGAGGGGGGTTGAGGGGGGGGGGACGAGGAGGCGCCGACGCACGTGGATGGGGTGGATCGCTACGGACGACAGTGATGATATGGACATGCGTCAAGGAGCATTTTCACGTCCCACGATGCCGTCCCTCCCCTTTTCGTATTCATCTCCCCTGGTCCCCTCCTGTCCTCCATCCCTCCCCTCTCCCCATCCACCGCGGTACCATGCCCCTCGTCTCCACAGACACACACAGAGACACACACACCGACCGACCGACACACTCGACCTCTCTCTTCTCCCTCCCTCTTTCTCTCTCTGCATCCTCTCTCTCTCTCTCTCACAGCTTCTCTTGCACGCACTCGCGCAGTGGCGCACAGTGTTCACCTCAGCAGTTTTTTTTCGTTGTTGTTTTTTTTTTTTTTTTTTGGCGCTGTTGTGAGAAACGCGTCCATCCTCCTCTGCCGTGCGCATTCTACTCTCTCTCTCCCTTTCTTTCAGCAGTGTGTACCAATCACATTTGCTTGTGTCTGTGTGTGCGTGTGCGAGCGCGGTTGCGCACTCCAGCCTTCCCACTGTTGTCCTGGCTACGGAGCAGGTCGCGGTGAACTCCCCCCCCCCCCTAGGTGAAGTTTCTGTGAGTATGCTGGTCTATGGGCTCGGCGCATCTATCCACGTGGTCCACACAGGCGCGGCGCTCGGAGGAGACGAAGCTGCGGACCAGCGGCACGCACCGTCTTCCTCCCGCGATGGCACCGCCACCGCGGCGGAGGCATCACCATCGGCCGCCGCTGCTGTTTCTCCTTCTTCTCATTTGTGTGTGCGCGGGGCCATGGCAGGCGCACAACGACATGACGTCGTCGGTGCAGCGGTGGCTCAGGTGTGGTGTGGAGCGTTGCGCGAAGCGTTGTCGAACGACGCCGCAGCTCGTCTTGTACGCGGCGGCTGCACCAGAGCCGGAGACCTCCGCCGTAGACGCGGACTGGGAGGTGGCTGGGATGGCGCACTCTCGGCGTGGTGTGATGCTTCGCGTGGAGCCTCTCGATCCACCCCACCTTACCGACCTGCAGCCGACGTCACCGCTGAAAGGAGGTGACGTCGACACCCCTCCTTCACATATCGAAGCGGCGCGGACTGCGCGACAGCGACGGCGGCCGCGCTGGCCAGACCTCCCAGCGCATGACGAGATAGAGGTGGTGACCTCGGCGTCAGCCCTGTGGCGCAGCAAATTCCCCTTCGAACACTCGGAGCCGTTAGAGGCCATGAGCAACGGCACAGCCACCTCCGCCACTGCTGCGGATGACACGAACCACACCAATTCGACAGGGTGTTTGAACTGGGACCAGGAGCAGCCGGAGAGCTGGGCCGGCACCGTCCACTATGTGCACGGCTACTCCACACGACGCTGTCCGAAGCCAGCACGCGATCATGATGCTAAATCGATGGGGATGGACACTACCAATGTCTCAGTTGACAGGTGGGGCTCCTCCGCGATCCACCTGGCCGAGCCATCCGGCGCCATCGGCTACGGCGCGACGCAGTCCTCCCTTCTCCTCGTCGGTGTCTACGAGCTCCCCATCCTTCGCGTGTTCGTGGACGGGGTGAGGGTACGCGACGCTGCGCTGGAGTCTGATTTTGAGCTGCGCCTGCCCGGCATCCCGGAGCATCCGTCTCCCCCACACGCCGCGCTGCTTCGCTGCTCTCGTCCGTCACCACTGCGTGCGGGCGCCAACGTGGAGTGCGAAGACGCGTCGCTGATCGCGCCAGTCATCGTCACTATCGAGCTGGACGCCTGCCTCACCGCCCCTAACAACTCGATGGACACGAACAGTGTCGCGGGCACCGTCTGTGAGGCGTGCAGATGCGGAGGCGCGGCAGACGCGGTGCCGCGCAACTGGACCGTCGCGCTGGACGGCACGGCGGGGCTACCATACCTCGCGCGGCACGTCACATACACCCCGGTGCTGCTGTCGATGTCGACGCAGGTACGCGTGATGCAGCGGCACCCCAGCGCCCCTCGCGGCGGCGACGGCGGCGACGGAGTGGACCAGCGGCTGACTCTCCTCCTCCACCCGCAGCGGGCCCGCGTTGCTGGGCAGCCGCAGCAGGACTGGGAGGCGCACATCGAGCGATTCAGCGCACAGCTCTCGCTCTACACCTTCGCGGCGGTGGCGGTCACGCCTGGGCTGGCAGACGACGGCACCGGCGCCTCATCGTTCCGGGACGCAGCGTGGTGGGCCACACACGCCGTCCAGGGGCGGCTGCGTGTCGCCGCCAAAGACGCCACGGCGTCAGACGTGGCACTTCTGTGGTCTGTTGGCGAGGTCACCGGCGACCTGACCACGTCGACAGTGGTGCGGTCCATCGATGCGGCGGCGGAGGCGTACGGGCTGAGTCTTGTCCTGCCGTCTCTCGTCGAGCTAGCGCACACGGTCACCATGCCTGCGGTGTACAGCCTGGCCCCCGGCAACGGCGTGCGCTTCGTCAACGAGGAGTGGATGTACACCCAGTGGTACCACGACCTCCACATCCGCGGCGCCTACTCGCGCTCCACCCTGATGGTGGACACGGACGCAGCCGTGACCTTGCGGCCGCTGCGCTCTCCAGCGCTCCAGAGTAACGCGAGCTTCTTCGTCGACGTCACGCGGGAGCTCACGTCGTGCCGGATCAGCGGCGCAGAGTCCACGGCGGATGTCATCCGCTGCCGTGTGCCGGTGAGGAAGGCGCCCTACAGCGCCACCGCCGCCGCGGCGTTGCGTGCGACCAACGCGATGGACACGTGTGGGAGCGGTGTGGTGGTCAACCTTTTTGTGGCCCGCAACACAACCTCCGCGGCGGCCGCCGACGCTGTCGTGGACTGGGACCCTGCAGCCCACCACGGCGATGTCGTGCAGGTGGCCGGGTTCCCGGTGACACTGGCGGTGAGCAGCCTCATCCGCCTCCACGCGGTGCTGGAGTCCGCCGCGCCGGCAGGGTGGGCAGTGCTGAGAGAGAGCGCCGCCGCCACGCTGTCGCCGTCCTCGTCGCCGTCGTCGTCGTCGTCTGCGGCGGCGGCCGGCGGCGCCTGGGTGACTCTCCGCTTCTCGTTCATCTTTCAAGAAGTGCGGACTGGACAGTTTTGGCTGCACTGTGACGGAAGCGCCGTCGATATGCAGGTGAGCATCCGTGCGGAGGCGAACGCGAGTGCCGCGATGCATGTGCGTTGCCTGGAAGGCGGTGCGGCGGCCTCCCCGTTCCGCCACCGCGTCGTTGAGGAGTACCTCAGCGCATCGAAGCATCTCTACATCAACGCCAGCTGCACCTTCCCCGCGGCGGTGCTGCGGGACCCCGACGCGCTCAAGGCGGCGTTCTGCGGTGTGTCGCTGGAGGCGCGTGTTGTGACAGGCGCACTCTGGGCTTGGGATCCGCTGAGCCTGCCGTCCTACGCCGTGTACGAGCTGCGCATCCCACTCACGGCGGCGCAGGCCACCGGCCACCCCGATGCACGCGCGGCGACAGTGGCGGCGTACGCGGCGGAGTTGACGGTGGCCCAGGCCGCCACCGCCGAGTCCCTGTCGCTTGCGTCCCTTCCACTTCCCGCCCTCCACACCGACCGGGACTGCTACCAGCTGCCCTGGTGGGTCGTGGAGGTGGGCGACGGCAGCAGCGCCGCCAGTGCCGCCGCCGGTCAGCGCTGGGGCGGCCTCGGCTACGCACATCAGTCCTTCGTCGTCAGCGCCACGGAGGCGGGTGAGGAGGTCCGCTACTGCCACCACTTCGTTGCTTTTCGTCTTCCTCTCGAGCTGAGCGGCACACCACCACAGCCCGGGGAGGTGTCCGCCTCCCCGCAGTGCCCGCAGGGATTGTCGCTGACGGTGCGCTCGCTCGACGCCACCGCCACCGCCGCCGCGCAGGCGCAGCGAGTCTTCTGCGGCTCCCGCTCCTTCTTCATGGACCCCATCACACCCCTGCAGCTCCGCGTGCCGCTGATCGAGGTGCCGCGCCTCGTCGACCTCGACACCCTTATCCCGAACACGGAGACCGGCTACCGGGTGTACCAGTTCTGCGTCGAGGTGCTCTTGGACAAGTCGCGCAACGCCCCCACAGCGGCGTACGCGCAGCGCGGGCCGCTCATCTACACCGTCCTCGACACAATGAAGACACCGTCGGCCTTCTGCCCCTGGGTGCGCACCGTGTCGCCAAGCAGCACGACGGCCGTTGCGTTGCACGACGTGGTGTACTTCAGCGGCATCAACCTCCGCTACTATGACGCAACGCGCACACGACCTCTCACCGGCCCCCGCTTTGCGGTGCAGCTGGCGTCCTCCCAGGACAACATGTGCAATGGGAACTATCTCGTCTCCCCCTGCAGAGGCTTCCCCGAGCTGTCGGCGGAGCTGCTCAACGACAGCACGCTGGCGCTCCCCATCACCGCCGACGCACCGGGCGGCGTATTCAACATGACGATGACACATGGCGAGTTGGGGGAGGTCTACGTCGACTGCGGACTCTCCCTCCACATCAGGAGCACCATCACGTCGGTGACCGCCTCGGACGTGTTGGGGCCGGCCGGTGGGACGGTGGTGCGGATTCGCGGGGCCAACCTGCCGATCTTCAGCTGCCGCCACGCGAAGCTCACGATCGGTCGCGTGCCCGATGGCGTCTTCTTCTCCCCACCCAACTGCGACGTCATCTCCTCCACCGCGACGCTGATCGAGTTCGCCACACCCCGTCTCTCTGCGATGAACATCACGCAGCTCGCCATCCAACACGAGCAGGAGGCGGGCGACACTGTCTACTGGCTGCCACTCAATCTAGCCACCTATCACCAAGACAGCCGCGGCCGTTGGCAGGAGAGGGAGACGCTGAACAGCACGACAGTCAAGAGCGGTGCCGAGCTGCTCGTTGTCCCGTATCGCGTGAGCGCGATGCAGGTGACGAGCGTGCACCCCCTCACCGTGTCGTGCATGGAAGAGGGGCCGACCTTCTACGTCCGCGGCCACGGCATCACCTCCCACTCGGTCCTGCTCTGCAAAGTCAGCGACGATACGAGCCTCACACCCGCTAGGACGGACTGCGTGCTGTGTCTGCCACACGCCTTCTCAGCAGAGGAGCTTGTCTGTGACGCACTTGCGCCGCTGCCGGTGGGGCAGCACCGCGTGTACGTCTCCGACATCGCCCTGAGCGGCGACTCCGGCTTCACCGTCACGTCCGCCTGCCAGGTGGAGACGCTGTCGCCGGCGTACGTGTACCCCTACACGGGTGGTGTGACTCTCTCGCTTGTGGGGCAGTGGTTTGCGCCCGACTCTGCGTCCGACATGCAGGTGGTCGCCGTCAGCGGCAGCGTGACGAAGACGTACACGGTGGCTGTCGCGACGCTGACACAGACGATGATCAGCTGCGTGGCTCCGGACCTGAGCTGGATGGAGGAGAAGGGCGGCACGGTAGCACTCAGGGTCCGCTACAAAAATGGGACGCTTCAATGCAACGGACAGTGCGTGGTCGAGCGGGTGCAAGTCATGGCCCAGACGCAGATGCCGCGCATCGACTCCTTCGCGCCCTTCACTGGACAAGCTCCGCTTCTCATCACCATCTACGGCTCCGGCTTCACCAAGCTACCAAGCTCACCGTCGGTGCCGCGCTCGCTGCTGCTGGCCCGGTCAGGCAGCGTCGACCCCGCCGACGCTGACGCCGCCGCGCAGGAGACCTACATCGACGTCGGCGGGGGCCGCTGCCTCATCGTGGATATGCTGAACACGCGCATCCTATGCAACCTGACCGAGCCGTGCGCCAACCTGCGCGCCGACACGGCGCTGCACCTGGTCTCGGTGGGACACGGCACCACGAAGGCTGTCAGCGAGCTCTCCCGCGACCACTTCTTCTACTGCGAGATGCAGGTGTCAGCTGTCTCGCACGCCGTCGGGTCCGTCGCGGGTGGGCAGGAGCTCACCATCACCGGCGTCGGATTCCCTCCGCTTCCGTCCATGCTCGAGGTCGAGGTGGCCGGCGCTCCATGCTGTGTATCGGCGGCGACGACATCGCGCATCACGTGCACGACAGTGGGCATGCCTGGTACGGCCGTGTCGCTCAACGGCCCAGTTCGGGTGGTCAACGTCGGCAATGGGCGGCAGAGCAGCTGCTGCTCCTACACCTTCGCGACGCATGTGACGCCGACGCTGACGGCGGTGTCGCCCACCACGGCAGCCGCTGGTACCCGTCTCCTCCTCTTCGGCACGAACTTCCCATTCGTCGCGAGCGTCGGCGACAACAGCACCGGTGGCAGTCCAGTTTACGGGGTCAGTGTTGGTGTGGGCGGCAGCGACAGCAGTGGCAGTGGCGGTGGCAGGACCGTACTCTCTCGCCATCCAGCCATGGTCGTCATGTTCGGAGCGAGGCGACTGGTGGTGAGCGACATTGAGAGCACCACGCGTGCCTCTGTCACGGTGCCGAGCGACTTCTTCGGCCGGGACTACCTCGCCGTGCACGTGGCAGGGGTGGGCAACTCGCCGCGCTTCACCAACGACCTCTTCACCGTCCTCATGACACCCGCTGTGACGTCGCCAGGCAGTGGCGGCTATCGCGGGCAGGTGATGATGCGGCTCGTGGGCACGGCGGTGGGGTCCAATCGCCCCGCCGAGGAGGTGGCGGAGCTGCTTCAAGTGTACGTCTGCGGCCAGCTGTGTGAGTTGCAGGACGCAAACGACCTTGGGGAGATCGTCTGCCGCACCCCGTCGTACATCGACGAAGAGCTGGTGCGGCTCCACCGCGGCTCGCTCAAGTTCGAGAACCTGAGAGAGGGCTTCACCGCCCATCTGCACACAGGGGTGGACTTCACACAGACCCCGGCGACGTCGGAGGTCGTTGGCGAGTCGTGGAGAACGTCGAAACGCCACTGGATGGACGTCACAGCACTCTTCACCGGCGCCGGCAGCCCGACGTACCCGTACACCACCTCAATCGCCAGCCTTGCCGTCGTGCTGCCGAGGGTGCTGATCGTCTTGGAGGCCCATATGCACTCGCGCCTCCTCCTCTACAGCATAACACTCGTGTTATCGCCGACCAAGACGCAGGTGGTGGCGATGGACCTGTCCAATGCCACGTGTCGTGTCCGACTCTCCACAGCGCACGCCGAGACGGTCGAGCTCTTCTCCACAGAGGCCGATCCCTTGAACGCCAGCATGTGGCGCTCTGACGATTACGACAGCGACGATGACGGCGACGACAATGCAGACGCCGCGCGCTACACGTGGCCGCCGCTTCAGATGGGCAGCAACGTGTTGCACTTTGCGCTCTTCGACCGTCTCCCCGTGGCCGCCTACGTCGCCATCGCGTGCGACGGCCTCCCTGCCGCTGCGGTGGTGGTGCAGGAGGTGGTGGTGGCCGGGTATCAGGTGGGCCTGCACGCCTCTGACGGCCGCTGTCCGGTGAACCTTCGCGCGCAGCAGCGCGCCGATCAGCCCGTCATGGACTTGTGCCCCAGCCGCGTCGGCGCCTCCTGCCCGTCCTTTCAGTACAGCATGGCTCTCACACCCATCGTGACGCACCACTACCCCGCCACGGCGCTGGCGAGCGACGTCGATCTCCCCATCACACTCTACGGACGCGGCTTCGGCGACGACATCGGCGCCGTGGCATCGGTGGTGCTCGACAGCGCCGCCTGCACTCCCGTGTCGGTGATGGACACACAGCTGGTGTGCGCGATGCAAGGGTTCGTGTCGACCTGGCCAGCGTGGCGGGTGCAGTGGGTGAACGAGAGCCGGCGTGGTGAGGCGATGCTGCTCGCCATGCAGCCCTTCTACACGGCCGTCTCGTGGTCCTCCTACCTCGCCTGGATGGGGTGTGGTCTACCGAAGGAGGGAAACATCGTTGTCATTCCGGCGGGCACCACGATCCTGCTCGACATCACCCCTCCGCCGCTTTCCGGCATGCTGCTCAACGGCGTGCTGGTCATCTCTGACGACCTGGATGTGGAGCTGCGGCTCGGCATGCTCGCCATTTCAAACAGCGGCGCCCTCATCGCCGGCAGCGCCGCGCAGCCGCACCGTCACCGCTTCACCATCTCTCTGATTCTCAACAACTTCGACGACGTCGAATCGCTGTACGACGACGACATCACAAAGCTCCGCCGCGATCGGGATCCGTCGTACGATCGACTGCTGAACGTGTACGGCGGCACACTGCAACTGCATGGCACCCCGCCGGCTGTGCGGCAGGCGCGGCTGGCGGAGACGGCGAATGTAGGCGACACAAGTGTGACGCTCGATCGGTGGGTGCCGTGGGCGGTGGGGGACACGGTGGCGCTCGTCACGAAGCACGACCCCCACCCACGCCACACAGAGCAGCGCGTGATTGCCCGGCGGGTGGCGAATGCAACACACACAGTCCTCTACTTCGCCAGCGAGGCTCCGCTGCGGTACCGTCACGAGTCACGCCCCCCATCACGCAGCGATCGTGCCAGCAATGATGATGATGATGCGCGGACAGCAGCAGCAGCAGCAGCAGGGTGGGGGGCGCGCTGGGACGCAGCCTACAGCGCTGCCACGGGCACCGATGTGGTGTACCTGACGCGTACGATCGTCATCCGGGGCGATGACATGAGCTCCATCTCGGCCGTTGGCGCTTCCGTGTGGTTGCGCAACACAACCACGTCGCGGCTGGAGCATGTGGAGCTCTACAGCACCGGGAAGCGTGGCACCCAGAAGGGCTACAGCGTCTGGCTGAACTCCCTGCACTTCCCCATCGACCAAGTCGTGCTTCGCGATGTTGTGGTGCACGATGCCTACTACCGCGGTGTTGTGTTGCAGGACACCCGCCACGTGGTGGTGAGCGAGCTGACCGTCGTCTCCGTCGACGGCCACGGTGTCGCCGCCACCGGCGCCGCCCATGATCGGCTGACCGTGGCGAACAGCTTGCTCGTTGGGTCGTACGCCGACGGTGGCGGGCTTGACATTGTCCCCGCCGGTCTCTACTCCACCGCCGCTGATGTGGCGCTGCTGAACACAGAGGTGTGCGCCAGTGGCGGCCACGGCGTGTGGTACGCGCTGCGGCTCGTCTTCGTGGCCTTGCGTGCCCGCACCTGTCCCGGGCAACGTTCGCTGGCGACCCTCCGCGGCAACCGAGTGCACCACGTTCACGGCCACGGTCTCGTCGTCGTCCCGCTGCACGTCAACATGGGCGGCCGGTGCCACTTGTCCGCCAACGTCGCGAGCGCCAACGACCCCGTGCGCGCCGCCGCGGCCGCCATGGCGGCAACGATGGAGGGGGACGTGCAGATGGGTCTCGCTGGTGCTGTGCACGAGCACCTCATCTTCAGCTGCGGCCTCTACGGCGTGTACCTGCCGCCGTCCAGCGGGTATGTGGTGCTGGGCAGCGCCATCGCCGACTGCGGCGCGGCCTCCCTCTTCCTCGACTACACCACCAACACCACCGTTGTGTCCCACACATACGTGGCAGGGGTACTGCCCGACGGCTCCTGCACCACGTTCACCAGGGCAGAGGTGCTCTCCTTCTCTACTTCCTCGTCCTCAGACAACAGCAGCAGCACCAGCGAGGCGGCCGGGTGCCGATCCACCCTGCGCGTTGCGGTCGAGGCGCACCACGGCGGCCATCTCGTCCTCGACGCGGTGACGGTGGCGAACTTTGCAACAAGTACGGCACTGCGGCTGGCGGCGCTGACGTCTCCCTCCTCCCAAGCGACGAGCTACCCCGCCGGCAGCTACGCGGCACTGCGCAGCAAGCACCACACGGTGAGGTCCAGCAGCATCCGCTTCGTCGGCGAGGTGGGGCAGCGGCTGCTCGTGGCAGGGCAAGTAGCTCTCGAAGATCTGGATGGTCGCATGACGCAGACACACCAGACGACCACGTTGATCTACGGCGGTGCGGTGGGGAACGTTACCGCCGCACCGCCGTACTGCACCGCCGTGCGACACGTGAGGCAACATGAGGCGCGGGGCAGCGCGTCCAGCACCGGTGTGACTGTGTGGAGTGTCGGCAAGGAGCGCGTGATCGTCGGCGTCGGTGGCGTCGCTCTGACGGAGCTGGTGGACCTGGCGGCGGTCGACGACGACGACGAGGGCAGCGGGGGCAGCGGGGGCGGAGCCCGCGCGGTGCGGCTGCAGGACGCGTGGGTGTGCACGGCCCCCTCCGAAGTGCTCTCTCTCCTGTACCTCGAGGTGGCCCCCGCGCCAGTTGGCAGCGGGGCGAGACCGGTGCCGTGCCACACCGCAGCAGTGGAGGTGCAGTACGGTGACGGCTCTCGGGTTGCGCTGCGGCTGGGCTTGACGGAGCGCGCGCAGAGCCCCGCAGCGGCGTCCGCGGCGTCCCTCTACCTCTTCTCCAACGATGACGACCCAGCCAACGCCTGGCCGGGGGATGGGATGGGGATCGGTGCCGGCCCCACGTGGAACCCACCACGGCCGGCGACGGCGGATTCGCGAGGCGGCGCCGGCTTCTACAAGTTGCAGTCGGAGACGAACATGTCCATCACGTTCTTCGCCGCCAACGGCGGCGTGTGCTACCCGATCGAGTTCACACTCAAGGCGGACACGGCACTCGCGCGGCCCACGTTGGGGCTGCTTGTGCAACTGCGTGTGGAACAGAACACGCTGTACTTCCACCCATCGTCTGAAGCGCAGACATCGTGTGCGCACCCACCGCTCATGGGAGACGTCACGTGGCGCTGGAACACGGACACGGGCAACGCGACCTCCGAGCCCAACGTTACCCCACCGCTGACGAGTAGCAACGATGTCGACCCACACGAGGAGTTGCTCACTCGTCCCCACACAGTGTCCCGCGCGATAGCGGTGACGACGCTCGGGGCCAGGCTGACCTCGACGTGGCTCTCCCTCGCCCTCAACCCTCTGTGCCTGAGGTCCCCGGCGGTGGCCGGCGACAGAAGCCCCTGGAACTCGTCGCCGTCGCTCTGGGCTGGCGTGCAGGTGCGGGTGTGTGAACGTCTGGAGCGGAAGCGCGACAGCTGCGTCGGCCCGCGGTTCCCTTATCTGAGCGCCTTCGTCCCGTCGCTCGCGATGCAGATGAACGCGCCGTACACGTCGTGGTACTCCGCTACCGCCTGGGAGGACGGCAACGCGCCGTGGGCGGAGGATGTCATCGAGTCGGTACCACGCGCGGCGCACGTGGCCTTCGTCATCCCGTATGGCACGCGTGTTCACCTCCACATGGACGCCACTGTCGTGGTGCCAGGCGTGCTGCTGGTGGTGGGAGAGCTGCTCATCACAACCGCCGCCCCCACACCGGCCGCGACCTGCGCCACCACGCCGAGCAACACCGGCGCCGGGAAGTACCCGACGGAGGCGAACGACGCCGGCGCAGGCGGCTACCCCACAGAGCCGGCCGACTCTCCTCCCGAGTGTACGGTCGCGTCCGTCGTGACGCTGCGCATGCAATCGCTGGTGGTGCTGGGCAAGCTGAACATCTCGGCCACGGATCCGACGGCGCCCGTGATTCGACTTGTCCTGAACGCCGGCGATGCGTCAGCTACGCCGTACGAGCTGGACATGGAGACGACCGTCTACCCCGGCACCTTCTACGCCGCAGGGGAGGTGGAGCTCACCGGAGACACGACGGCGCCGACGGTGTGGCGGGCGACGAGTGCGGTGCGTGCCAACTCTTCTGTGCTGCCGTCCCTCGTGAATGCGGCGAGCGACGGCCACCTGCAGGCGTACTGCACGCGGCTCGCGGAGCTGGAGGCGGGCACTACGGCCAGCACCACGACCACCCCAACTGCACTGCAAGCGGCAGTGGAGACGTGTGTCGCCGCGGTACGCCGCCAGCTCCCGCAATGGATGCAGGAGAACAGCGATAAGGCCGGCACGCTTCTCGTGTGGCGCAACCAAACACGCATTGGTATCACGAGCGGATCGTCCGCGCTGGACGAGGCGGAGCTGAACACGGTCGCATCGGATGTGATGGCGGACAGCTGGGCTGGACCGGACGAGCGCACACGTGGGTGCGGCGGGTGCCGAGTGTCGATAGCGGCGTCCGGCCCACCACGCGCCGCCGCCGAGGTGGCCACGCGGTGGAAGTACGCGCACGGAGGCGCCTACACACACGACGCTACCCCGCGGCGCGCAGGGTCGAGCGTGTACGGCGAGGTGGTGGGGCTCTCCAAGACGATTGAGCTGGAGTGCGCGGCGCCGGTGACGTCCACCGAGGACGGCTGCATGCTGCTCATCACACGCCAGCGCCACCCCGTCGGACTGTTCCGCGCGCCGCGGTTTCGCGCGTCGGGTGTGGCGCTTCGCAGCTTCGGCAAGCGTGGACAGCAGGAGGCGTCTGTGATGCCCGCCGCGGCGCCGCTGTCCTTCCTACCGGCCGTCTACGTCAACGTGTCGGCCGGCGCTGGCGACGTCGCCGTCGACGACGATGGCACCGAGAGGCTCTACCGCATAACAGAACATGCGTGGGGCGCCGGCGGCTTCGCCGTCTTCGTGGGGTGCGTGGTGGAGCAGAGCTACGGTACCGCCGTCTACACCGACCGCCGCAACACCCATCTGTTCATGGTGGACTCCGCGGTGTGGGACAGCCGCGGCGGTGGAGTGCGCCTCGACGGCGGCGGCATCGGTGTCTTCATGACCGGCGTCGTCGTGGCGGGCACGCGATACGCCCGCAGCGGCTGCTGCACCGACCTGGAGGACGCACCCGAACTCTCCGTGTCTGAAGCCACAGGGTGGCAGAACACGGCACCGCTGGCACTGAGCGACTTCCGGGTGACCTCGATGTGCAGTGTGCTGCTGAACAACTCACACGCACTTCGGCCTGCAAAGAGCGCCGCTCTCCCGGATTGGGAGAGTCTGCACCCGACGTTGGTGACGACGGTGCCGTTCCTCATGGACGTCGTGGCGGCGGGCTCTGAGAGCGAGGGCTTCTGCGTCCCCTGGGCCGGCTCCGGCGGGCCGGACTTCATGGCGTACAACACAGTGCACAGCAGCTTCATTGGACTGTTTCTCTTCCGCGAAGCGAGGCAACTGGACGTGGCGACGTTGTTCACGAGAGCTACCGCCGAGCTGCACGGCATCTGTCACGGCTCACGCGCCGCTGTAGGGCGTCGGAACGGGAAAACGTACGTGCTCCCCAGCTACACCACCGGAGTAAATGACTACATCGCGCTGGGCGAGCAGGACGCCGCGGTCGCCGCCGCCACGCGCTTTGCGTGGTGGACCATCTACGGCAACCGCTTCCTCGGCGTCTTCAGCTCCGGCCACCAGAACGTGACGGTCGCCGACTCGGACATCTTCGCCAACCCGATCGGTGTCGCCCTCGCCGTTGACCCTGCTGCGCCGAGCGGCGCCAGTCGCGTCGTCTCCAGCTACATCGCCACCTTCCCCGGTTGCAGCGACACTGTCGACACGGCGAACGCCACCGCCGCCGCCGCCGCAGCAGCAGCAGCAGCTACTGTGTGGAGCGTGTGTCAGCACAGCGCCCTCGCCGAGGTGCCGTGGAACGCGCGCGGGTGTGGCCCTCTCACGTTCGTGGACGCGTCCTACCACTACGCCGCTGTGCTTGCCATGCCCTCGCACGAGTACATCCCCCTCTCCTACAACCGCAGCATTCCGGTGACGTCCCCGTCTCGGTCCATGCCAGAGGCCGCGACGCGCGGCCAACTGCTGCTCGACGATGTCCTCTTCGGCGCCGTCGGAGAGCTGACGGCGTGCACCGGCGCCGAGTCCGGGAGAGCCGTGAACCCCACCGGCGGCGCCCGTCGCAGCGCTGCGGTGATGGGGACCAACGGCGCCGCGGTCCTCAGCAGCGCCTCGCTGTGGTCCATAGTCTTGTCCCACGTGCGGTACGCCCCCTCGTCGGCGCCAGCGCTCACCTCGGCGGCCGGCAGCCCCACCACACCGCACGCGAGTCCATCGCTCTTGCAGCACGCCCAGTCCGTGGCCTCTGTGCTGCGCCTGCGTCCCGACGCGCCGCGAGCGCCACTGTGGCAGCTGTCGCCACCCGACACGGAGGAGGTCGACCCGGGCGGCGCGTACCCCACGGAGGAGCCACGGCGCCCCAGCGCCGCCCAGGGCGACGCAGCAGCAGCAGCAGCAGCAGCAGCAGCCCGGGTTCTGGAGGACGCCGGCAGGAACCCGTACAGGATGACAGCCGTCAACGACCTCGACGGCAGCGCCTACAACCATCGAAATGGCCCGCAAATCTACACCGCGCGCGACCGGCCCGCGAACGACTCCGCCATGGGCGACTCTGCCGCGGCGCTCCAGGCGGCTGTATGCGACGTGGAGTTGCCGCAGCAGCAGCAGCTCGACGGACTCGCCGCGTGTTCCCCCACGACGCTACTCCAGCAAGTACGCCTGCAGAGCCTCGACACGCGCAGCTCGCTCTCCGCAATAGCAGGCCGCGTGTCCTTCCGCGTCGAGTGGGTGGCGTCGTCGTTGACGTCGTCATTGCAGTCGGTGGTGGCGGCAGAGCGCCGGCACGGTTCGACCTCCGCGACTGCGGTTCTGCAGGTGGATGGGCGGCTGCCGCAGCACAACAACGCCACCGTCCTCACCGCCCTCTCCGGTGCCTCGCCGGCTCAGTTCGCCTTCCTCGTCCCACAGGGGACGGTCACTCTTGAGGCGGAGCCCGACGTCTTCCCGGAGATGCTGCAGGTGTCGCTCGCGGGGTGCGATCCGTCGTCGCTTGGCTTCGGTGCGACAACGCTGCTGAGGGTGCCGCTCATGGACGAAGACGCGACCGTGAATGTGTGGGCGACGGCCACGAGCGCCCAGCTGGAGCCGGCCAGCTGCTTGCGCAACGTATCCGCGGCACGGGAGGACGTCAGCTTCTGGGACGTCACCGCGGCGGTGTCGTCGCCGGCGACACAGCTGAGTGCGCTGGACAAGACACTGCGCTGGTTGCGATACACGACGCAGAGCAACGTCACCGGCGCCACCAGCTCAACGCTTCTTCTCGAGATGTCGTGCGGTGCCAGCGCGCAGATCCACCAACTCGTGTACGGCATGGCGGTCCTCTTCGCCTCGGAAGACCTCGACGTCGTCGCGCAGCGGCTTCTGCGCTCTGGGACGGAGGTGCCGGTGACGGATCTCGTGCCACTCGAGAAGCACACGATGCGGGAGTTGGCGTCGTACGCGGCCAGCCTGCGCGTTTCTGTGCTGACCATCTACCCCGATGCGATCATGGGCGAGGGGACGTGGCTGATTTTGAAGGTGGAGGCGGTGGACCAGTTCCGCTACGACACACGCGCCGCTGTCGCGACGATCGCCTCCTTCCTCAAGCTGCTTAACAAGGACGCCAGCTACTACAGCACACACATGCTCTCGTCATCGCCAGCGCCGTCCGCGGCGTTGCAGCAGACGCTGCAGACAGCCCTCTACGGCAGCCGACTGCACCGTCGCCGCCTGCCACCGGAGGCCACCGCCGCTGCCGCGGAGCTCAACCGCTCGTGGATGATGATGGGTGATCTGCGGAGCAGCAAGGACTCGGACGACGACAACAACAACAACAACAAGCGCGCCTCCCTCACCGTGGGCGGACTCAAGTTCTTGGTGGTGTTGACCATGCCAGCAGTCCTGCCCTCGGAGCGGGCGCTCCTGCGCTCTCTCCTGAAGGGCGACGCCGTCTTGCCGAGCCGGGGCGACGTGTCGAGGACGTCCATCATCGCTTGTGCGCTCGTGTTGGGGGTAGCGGTGCTCATGCTCGGCGCCTGCGCGGTGGTGCGCGTGGCTCTGCCGTCGCTGCGGCATCGCAAAGACGCGCCCGCGTCGAGCGCCGCGCTGCCCGCGCCATCTGGCGCGGCAGCAGGGCCGGGGTGGGATACGGCCGCCACTGGCACACCAACAGCGACCGTCTGGGTGGCTGGGCTGCTGCGCAGCACGCTTGTCGCGACGCTCGACAAGAGCGGCGTCACACGGAGTGGCGAGGAGGCGGCAGCGGTGGTGGGGCAGCGCATAGACGTGGCGCAGGTTGCCGCGTCGATGCTGTCCTTCGGCCTATTCGCCCCCGCGCAGGAGCGCAGCGTCGTGGGAGGCGCAAAGACTGTGACGCGCCGGATGTTCCTGCTCCCCAGCTACGACGTGATGGGCACGCCGACGCTCGCAGGGGACTGCAGTGGCGCACCCGCGGCATCGGCGGCACGCCACACTGCGCCGCAGAACAGCCGTGAGGTCGAGGAGCAGCGCTACGTCGCTGAGTGGCGCATCGCGTCGTCCACCGCGGCGGCGCTGATGCAGCGTAGCGGCACCACTCGCGCACTCGCTGCCATGTCCCTGAGCCGCGATGCCACGACGGCGGGCGCGGGACCCGCCCTCGCCGCGCCACCAGCACCGACCACGGCCGTCACCGAGCCGCCCTTCGCCCCTGCGACGGCGCCACCTGCGCCATCGATCGCGGTGCCGCGCCGAGTTGGCAGCGCGTTCAGCTACTTGTCCGCCTCCACGTCCTCCGCGCTGGGCCGCCTCTTCGACGGCGACGCCGCACAGCATCGCAGGACGCCAGGCTCGTCGTCCAGCAGCGGACCCACGCGACCCGGCTCGGTGGAGAACCGGGACGGCAGCCCGGACGCCAAACAACAGACCTCAGCGACGGAGCATGTCATCCCGGTGAGGTTCCCACCACCACCACCACCACCACCGCCGCCTCTCTCGCCCACGGAGCCACACGAGCGCCTCGCCGCCGCCAACGCCGCCAACGCCGCCGCCGCGCCGCCCACGTTGCAGGCCGAGCCGCCCCTTCCGTGTGGCGGCGACGCCGCCGAGCAGTCGGGCCCGCACGATGGGCCGCCGGCCGAGACCGCTGCGGACGACCACACAGTGCCGCAGACGACCGAGTCATCACCACCACGCCCGCCGATCGCGCAGCCGGTCGCCCTGCAGTCCATCCTCACCACCTCCCTCCTCGCCGGAACCGCGATGCTTGCCTACCCGTCTCCGCCCCCGTTGATCGGCGCCACGGCCGCGGCGACGGCGGCGGCGACCGGTGGCTATGTCGGACGGAGCCGTGCAGGCCCCGGCGGGAACGGCGCGCTCACCAGCCCGTCGACCGCCAACCCCGGTGCGCTGCCGCCAGGAGGACACGCCTCGGACGGGCCTCTTGAAGACGCAACGCTCGTGTTGCGCGGCCGCGGACAGATCCTGTTCACCACCCCGAGCGCAGACCCGGCGGCGGCAGGGACGCCACGGCGGGCGCTGCGCGTCGCCATGAGTGCCGGGCTGACGCCTCGAGACCCCCTCGACTACCGCGAGGAGAACAGCTAGGCCACCACACACACACACACACACATGCCGGCTAGCCACCTCACCACCTCACCCGCCTCTCTTTCGAGCGGAAGAACCAACCCACCAACCAACTACACACACACAGAGACTCGAAAAAGAAAAAGAAAGACACACTTCACAGGTACCGGTAGTGGTAGTGACCATTATGTGTGTGTGTGTGTTTTCTTTTGCGTGAAGCGCGACTTGTGCACATCGACACGCGACCACTGGAGCGTCCCCATCTCCCTCCCTCCCGTCCTCCTCCCGTTCCTCCTCCTCTACACCGTTGGCAGAGCAACATCTCTCGCAAGGCAGCACATCTGCGGCAGCGGCGATCTTGCACTTGTCACACACACCGACACTCATACACGAAGGGATTCGCGACCAAGAAGAAGAAGAGTAAAGACAGGAGACGTGCGACGGCGGTACACGTGACGCGCATTTGGCACCAGTGCAAGCGTCTGCTCGTCTTCCCCTTCTCTCGCCCCCTCCACCTTTTTTTTTTTTTGTTCTCTATACACACACAGAGATACACACACAGTGACTTGCTCGCAGACACAGTCGCACCGACTCCGCCTCCCCCCCCTCCCCCTCCCTCCCGTCGGGACACGTGGCACAAGCACCGCAGCAGTGTACCACCGCAGCCTGTCTGGACGCAGCCACAACCGGGGCAGCGTGCCGACGATCACGTCCTTGTCCTCCTCCTCCTACCCCCCTTCCCCCCTGCGCCTCTCCAGCGGGCCCATTTTTCTTTTTCTTTTTTATCAGAATGTCACAGCCGGCGTCTGGAGTGAAGAAGCTCCGTTTCGACGAGTCCGCCACCAGCGCGGCCATGGCCAGCACATCGGACGCGTGTCCAGGCGGTGCGAACAACAGCAGCAACAGCGCTCGCTCTGCTATGAAGGCGGTGTCCCCCACGAGCAGCGGGCCATCGCTGCTCGCGTCCTCCCTACGGCGCCCGTCGGAGGCCCCGAGCGCGCACAGCGACGCGCATGTGCAGCTGAACCCCACCGCAGAAGTCATCGAGCATGATGGCAGCATCACCACCGTCCCTGCCACCGCCGCTACGGAAGCGGTGCGGCCGGTCGCGGCGATGGAGAAGGCGGCGGGCGAGGTGGCCAACTTCCTCGCCGACGTCGGGGCCGGCGTTGGAGGCACGGCGAGCTCGAGTGGAAGCGCGGCATCGGCGAGCGGGTCCGCCTTCACCGGCGCAGAGGTCGGCGACCACTTCCGCTCACTCCTCCTCCAGCTTGCCGGTCTCATCCTGGAGCACCGCCCCAAGGACCCGGAGCAGTACATCGTCGACCATCTCCACGCACGAATGCTCTCGAGCACGGCAGGCGGCCGTGCCTCGTCGGTCACCGCCGCGGCGTCGTCTGACGAGGCAGCGGGGGAGGAGGCGGCGCTGGCCGCCGGGTCCACCGCGACCCTGTCGACGGTGGCGAACACCTCCGTCATGGTCTTTGAGCCGGAGTACGAGGGCGAGATGAGCGCGACGGCTCCATTCGTCCCGCACGGCGACACCGTGGTGGAGCGTCTCGCCAGCAACGCGCTGCCGATCGAGATTGGCCGCGCGGTGCTGACGCGCTTGGCGGAGCAGCTCATCAGCGCTCAGCCCGACGACCCGGAGGACTTCCTGTGGGCCCGACTGGGGGCACGCAGCTTCGGCGAGGACGCCACACACAACGCCGCCGTCTCCGCGGCCGGGTACCCGGTAGCGCGCCTCGACGATCCCACTCAGATGAGCCTGCTGAAGGACATTGCGCCGTCGTCCCCCGGATACGTGGTGGCTGTGAGCGTGCTGCCGCTGCTCTTCGCCAAGAAGCCCGTCGATCCGATCAGCTACCTCTTCTACCACGTCGGCAGCCGCGCCCGCTCCAGTGTCGCCCAGTCGGCGCACTCCTCCGCGCGGCTCATGCGCCTCGGGGACGACGAGGACAACCCCTTTGACGGGGAGAGCTGTATCTCCCGCGACTTCGCTGACGAGAGCGACTCCGCCGCCGCGGACGACGCCGAGATCGGCAGCACCGGTGGCTCGACGGGGATGATGCCGCTGCAGCGCAAGGGATCGCTCGGCACGCTCTTCGACAGCGCTGCCGCCGCAGCGCCGCAGCGCCGCCGCTCCGAGCGACTGGACACGTCGCGGCAGCGCCCGTCGCAGAACGTCACTGCATCGCGCACCAGCAGCCTGCGGCGCAGCCTGGCTGGCGCCGCACGCACGTCGCGGGACGCGACAGCAACGCTACCCCTTCCCGATGAACTGGCGGCGCTCAGCGGTGGCGCGGGCACGGCGTCGAAGCGCGTCAGCATTGCCCACCCCGAAGGCAAGCCGCGGTCGCCGACGTATGCCTCGTACGACAGCAGCGCGACGCCGATGGGCGGCGGCGGGATGAGCGTGACGCGCACCAACCGCACCCCGTCGCTCGGGGTGAGCCCCAACGCGTCACACCGCGTCGAGTCGGACGAGCAGGCGCGGGTGCGAGAGGAGTTCGGCATGCTGCGGTTGCGCGAGGAGCTGCGGCTGGAGCGGCTGCAGCACGAGATCCGCACCCTGACACGCGAGTGCGAGTACCGCAATCAGATGGCGCTGCTGAACCGGACGGACCGCATGGCCGACCGCGCGGCCACGACGGCGCGCGAGGCCCTGGAAGAGGCGCACCGGTACCGCGCCTTCCTCGGGGCGCAGGTCAGCCAGCTAGAGGTGGAGCTGCAGCGGCAACTCCGGCTCCTTTCACAACAGGCGGCGCGGCCGTCGCCACCCCTGATGGCTGCGCCGGCGCCGTGGACGCAGCCGCCGATGTGCGGCTACTGGGCGGCGTCGGAAGGAGCGCGGCGATACGCGGAAGCGCCGGTGCCCAGTGAAGTTGACATTCTGAAGAAGCAGGTGGAGCTGCTCAGCATGGAGCAGGCTCGCGCGCGCAGCCTGGGGTACGGCGTCGAACGGGACCACTCGCCAACAATTCCACACTCAAGTTGGATTCCTGCCACTACCGTGACACTCGGCGCACCCATGAAGGCGGCGTACACGCTGTAGGCCACACGCTCTCCCTCTCCTCCTTCCCCTCTCACTCTCGTCGGTGCCAAAGACACACACACACACACACGCACACATTCTCAAAGACGACAAGATGAGGGAAGTGGATGGGGGTGAGGTCTGCAGGTGGACGTGCGCGTGTCTGTGTGTGTGTATGTGTGTGTGTGTGTGTAGCGCTCAGGAATGGAAAGTAGGGGGATATGTAGCGACACTGTGCGCGCGGCAACGACGGTACCGCGACCCGCTGTTTTTTTTTTTTTTTTTTGTGGTAGTCTCTCGCCACCCGCGTTCACGGCTGCCGCTGCTGCTCGACTCTGCCTCTGCACGGTTGGCTGACGCGGATTGCTGTCGTTGTTACTATTGTTGTTGTCGTCGTCTTTCCTCTCCTTTTCTTTTCTCTCGCATCTCTGTTAGTCTCGTGTACGCGCGCGTGTGTGGGTGTGTGTGTGTGTGTGCGTGCGCGCGTTGGCGGCTGTGTCATCGCCACCACCACCCACCGCGATGACGTGAGCGTTGCCTCACACCCGCCGTCACTGGTAGTGATGGTCCCTGGCGGATGTGTGTCTTTCCTTCGAGGCTCACGAACAGGTTGCACTCAATCCCCTCAAGCCGTCTCGATGGCGCACTGATCCACATGTCGGGCACTGCAGAAGCAACGCACCTCCTCATGGGCACGCCTCTCGCCGGCCTCTGCCTCTCCCCCCTCTCTGCACAGTGTCGCAGCAGCAGGAAGGGTCCCTCCGGTGCCTCCTTCCTCCCTCCCACCGTCATCGTCTCTCCCTCTCTCTCTCTCTCCACTTACTTTCCGCACACGCGCTCTCTCCCGTCCTCCATAACTCCAACACACACACACACACACACACACACACACACGTGTACGCGCGTGTGCCGCGTGGTGGGAGGGACGCGCCCGTCAGCCTCGCAGCCGCATTCCACGCTCACTCATCTTTGCGGTTGTCACACAAACACGTGTGTTCTTCTCTCTCCTTCCACATATTCGACTCATCCCAGTTTTTTTTTTTTTTTTTGCTGTTGTTGTTGCTGTGCTCTCGGGGATCCTCAGCTGCCTTTCGCTTGTGCGCACGCCGCCGAACCGAGCCACACCGGAGCAAACCTCGCGCACCGTCCGCGTGCCAACCATGAAGCTCTACGGCTTGCTGATTCTGAAGCCCTACCCGCAAGGCGTGGAGAAGGATCCTGTGATCTGCTGCAGCGCCATCGACGTGAGCTCCTTCGGCTTCTTCCAGCGTAGCTCTGCCCGCGAGTTCATCGTGTTCCTCTCGCGCACGGTGGCGAAGCGCGTGACGCTTGGCGCCAAGACGCAGATCACTGAGAATGGGAATGTCGTGTACGCCTATGCGACTCTCGACGGGCTGGTAGCGATTGCGGTGAGCGACATCGAGTACAACGCACGCGTGGCGTTCACGCTCTTGACAGAGCTGGTGCCGCAGTTCCAACAGACATTCCGCGGCAAGTACGAGTCCGCGGAGGGCAAAGCGGACGAGTTCCTGAGCTGGCCTCGCCTGGGTGAGACGCTGGAGAAGTACCAGAAGCCCGAGGAGGTGGACAAGATCCTACGCATAAAGCGCGACATTGAGGACACGAAGGTGATCATGTACAACGCCATTGACCAGATTATCGAGCGAGGACAGAAGATCGACGACTTGGTGGCGCAGAGCGAGGATCTTGGCATGGCCAGCAAGACCTTCTACAGCCAGGCGAAGCAGACGAACGCGGGGTGCTGCTCGGTCATGTGAGTGGAGACGATGACGAAGGGATGGGGGTGGACAGACGATGGTGAGGAAGAGGAAACAGTGGCGGAATGGGGGACTGTTGCTCCTCATGGCGTCTCCCTCTGCGTGTGTGTGTGTGTGTGTGTGTGTGTGTGTTTGTTGGGAAGGAGCTCCTCGCTTCTTTTCTCGCACGGAACGTTGTCGGTCTGCTGATGTGGTGCGGCCTCGAGGAGGAGGAGGTGTATGTGAGGTGTGTGTGTGTATGTGCGTCAGTGTATGAGTAAGATCAGGGGACTCTCTCTCTCTTGTTTGCTTCGTTGATGTGCTACTTGGTGTCACTTATGCTTCTCTCCACGCTTGCGCTGTCTGGTGTTGCCCCCCTCTTCCTCTTGTCGATGCACATACATACACTTTCTCTCTCTCTCGCTGGGTAAAGACGGGGCGGTATGGAGGCGACGGCGTGCATGGCTCCACACAAAGAGAGAAGCGCCTGTCGTGGCTGGCAGGCTGGCAGGCTGGCAGGCTGGCAGGCTGGCAGGCGAGGGGAGGGGTACGCTTGGCTTCACCCCCCTTCACTACGCGGACATGCTACCCATCCACTCCTTGTATCTCCTCTCCCTTCCCCCTCACATACACACACACACACACACATCGCCCACATTTCTGCTGCTGGCGCTTGTCGCGTGACTGAGACGCAGATTGTACTGCGTGGCGGCATCCAACCAACATGGCCGACTCCGCCGCCGCCGCGGCTGGCGGTGCGACGGAGGCGTGGCAGCAGCGCAGCGGCGACGAGGAGTCAGAGTTCGATGAAGAGGACTGGGAGGAGGCCGAGGAGGACGAGGAGGACGAGGAGGACGAGGAGCACAGCAGCGAGTCTCCCAACGACGAGGAGGACGATGTAAACGAAGAGGAGGAGGATGAGGAGGATGAGGAGGAGGAAGGGGAGGACAGTGGCAGCACCGACGCAGCGCCGCCCGTCGCCGCGGCACCCGTCACCTCAGCGTTTGGTGCGCCATCGGCAGCCCCAGCGTGGAAGCCCTCCATGCCCGGGAGCAACGGCTCCATCTTTACATCGCCGCCTGTGACAGTGGCAAGCAGCGGCAGCGCGTTTGGCGCGTCTGCTGCTTGGGCGACTCCCCAGCCGCCTCCGTCTGCCGCGCCGTCGCCGTTCGCCGCGTCACCGCTGGCGGTGCCGCAAGAGCCACCGCAACCGCATGCCACCCCAGCCGCCGCCTCGCACTCGCCTAGCGCAGCGCCGGCCCCTGCCGTCCCTCCAGCTGCTACATCGATGACGACATCGCCGCCGCCGCCACCACCACAGCAGCAGCAGCAGCAGCAGCATAGTGACGTACACACCTGTTCGACAGTGCCGATGGCATCTCTCCGTTTCGTCGACTTCGAGAGATCGCTTGGACAGAAACTGCCCAACAGTGACTGGCACCGCACGCGCAGCAAGACAGACGAGGCAGAGGAGGTCACGCGCGTGCTGGGGCGGTATGTCGTGGTGCTACCGACCGACAAGTTCGACGAACAGATCAGCGCCGCGCTGTATGGTGGTTGAACGCGTGTGGGTCACTCTCCGTCCCACCCCACCCCTCCCCCGCCCTTCCGCCACCAGCACCGCAACCGCGAGGGTAGAACAGCGAGGTCGTCCGCAGCTCAGCGACGCTCTCGATGAGAACAAGGAGGCGGGCGTGTACGTCGCACAGCACACACAAAAACAAACACACATGCACACACACACGCACGCACACGGATGCATGAGTAGCGCACCCACAGGAGGACAAGCTAGCGCGGCGAACCCCATCTTCCCTCTCCCTTTTCTTCGTCCATTCGCCAGAGCCCTTTAGCCACCGCCACCACCGTCACAAACACCCACACTATCGCCGCCGCCCTCCCCCGTTCTCCAACAACAACAATAAAAAAAAGAAGGTGGCCTCGCAGACGGCGACGTGACGCAGCTGTGTGTGTGTTTGACAGCGAGAGGGGGTACAGCGCCACGCGCAAGCGCGCGCGCCGACCCTCGACTTAGTTGAAGCCCTTCGTTCGGGCACTTTTTCATTGTCGTCGTTTCTGTTGCGACTTGCACCGCTGATTCTTCGCGAGAGGTGGACCTGCGTGGCAGTAGAAGGAGGGCCAGTGCAGCACAACAAGAGCGACAGGGAAGCGTGGGAGGTGAGGAAGTGCTTTTGCACCCCCTCGAAGGTGCGGGCGCACTGCATCCCTCTCGCCGCCCTCTACGGCACACAAACCTCACACAGGGAGTCCACTCACCGTCAGCACCATCACCACGACGGCGAGCAGACGCGCTTGCGCGCTATTATGCCGGTCCTCACACCGTCGGTGCCACCACTTTGGTCGAGCCCCAAAGTCCCAGCCCTGTTGGACGATGTCAAGCTGCAGTTTGCGACGGATGAAGTGCGAAGGCGGTTCACGGCCATCACGATGCACGAGATGCTGGCAGTTCTGAACATGCTTCTGACCGACTCGCGCATCGGTGGGGGCGATGGGGCGTCACCTGGCGTGACCCCGAAGGACGGCGCTCGCGGGCCCTCTCTCGTGCTGGAGCTGAAGCGCAACAGTGCGAGCGCACGTGCCGGTCACAGCCGTCTTCAGCAGCAGGGCAGTGTATCCTCATCCATCACGGCGAGTGAGCTGAGCCCGCGCGACTGGAGCGCGGCGAACTTCGAAGGAGGGGAGCTTCCGCCTTTCGTCACGACAGCGGCGTCGCGACTCAGCCCGGAGTGGACGTCCGCCATCACGTCTGTGCTCGACCGCGCGCGCCAGAGTCGCGAATCCACCGAAGAGCGCCGCACCGTCGTGGACAGGGTGCGGCTGGCCATCGCGGAGTGGTGCGACGACACGCACACCGGGGCGACCAGCGGCGACGAGAGTCAAGTCGTGGCGCACGCCGATGCGGCGCGCCACGACCCCGCGTGGCTCGCGACTCTCGTGCAGGTGCGCCGCCTTGCTGAGGATGCGTGCCACAGCAAGTACGAAGCCGTGTACGAGCGCCTCTGTGGCGAGGCGGAGGACGAGGGCGACGAGGGACTGCTCTCCTCCGCGGCCGCGCTACGCGACGAGGACGCCGCGACGGCGCCGTCCTCGATCATGACACGGCGCCCGGCACACCGCGCGGGGGCGGGGCCAGTCGGCATACCACCCTTCTCCCTCGTGATCCAGTGCGGACGCGCGGCCTGCGCCGCTGCGTCGCACGACGTGGACCTGGACTCGCACCATCGCAGCGGTTGCGCCAGCGACGAGGAGATCGATAGCACCTGCTTCGTCGTCGGCTGCGAGTGGTTTCAGTGGGTGTTCCTGGCACAATGCCCGCTAGCATGCCAGAGCGAGCCCTTCCCAGAGTCGACGAGCGGCGCCGCCACCGACGAGGACGCCGAGGCCACCGCAGCCGAACAGCGCAGGTGGCGGCAGCGGCACTGCACTGTGCAGCTGCTCTACCCATCCGAGGCCGGCTTTTCCGAGGGCTCCGACAGATCCTCTGACCTGCAGTCCGCCGAGGCCGAGTACGAGCTCAGCGAGCCTCACGCCATCCTCACCTCGCTGCTCGGCGTGGCGATGCGTGTCTGGTGCCAGAGCCACCCGCACGTCGTCGCCGAGGTGCTTCAGATGGAGGAGGACGCATACCCGCAGCATCTCTACGAGGGCTCGCTCTTCTGGTCCGCGTGGCCGTTCAGCGACGCAGCGGCGCAGGCCCGGTGCGAGTGCGCGGCGACAAGCGACACGATGCCCATCCCGCTCCTCCCCGGCGAGTGCTTCGCACACGAGTCCGACGGCGACGACGGCGACGACGACGGCTGACAGCACCCTTTTTGTCCCCCCAAAAAAACCATCAACCAAACCACGACACCACACCAGGCACGCAAAAAGGAAAAAAGAAACCCCTCCGCAGCACGCAGGCCAGTTTTCCACGGTGACCCAGCTTCCGCCAACAACCCCAACCGCCCCCTTCCCTCCCCCCCCTCACCGCGCACGCCGGCACCGCACCATCCCTCCACCTCCGCCAGTAGGGGCAGAAAGGGGTTTTTTCCCTTTTGTGGGTTGGCCCCTAGGCGCTGGCCCACCGGCCTAAGGGCCTGGCCCATGGGGAGGACGGCACAGCCGCAGCCGCCGCCGCGCGTCCGCCAGCGCAAGGCCCATTCCGCCTTCGGCGAGGGGGGGCCACGCACACCCTTTTTTGAACCGCGCGCCGTGGAGGCTGTGAGCGGGCCCATGGGGGCTCCTTTTGCTTTGCGCGACGACGTGCGCCGCAACCGCTGCCGACGGGCACCCGATGGCCTGCCGAAAGGTCTCGCGCTCAAAGGCTGGTCTCTTTCCCCGCGTTTCGTTTTTTTTTGTTTTTTTGCCCGCGGCCCTCGTGAAGGTTCCCCCCCCCCCCTTACGCCCAGCAGCGGCATACCCACAACGCGCCGATGAAGAGTGAGCGGCAACAACGAACAACAACAGAAAAAGAAATGAGTAGAACAACACTCCGCCTCCCCCGCCCCCCACTCTCAACGAGTGCCTCCTCTGTTTGCGCGTGCCCTCTCCCTGCCCGGTGCAGGGGATACCCCGAAATGGGTGCACCATGTGCAGCTGATAAATCAGCGGTCGGCTCCGCCACACCGCGGCCGGGGACTGGCTGTCTCGCACAGCGACGGGGACACGAGAACCTGAACTCCACCACCCCGATGATCCTCAATCTTGCGACTACCCACTCTACCCCTCCTCCTTGCCTTCACATTTCGCACACCGTATCGAATGCCTGCCCTTTTCCTTTCCCTCTGTGTGTCAATAGGTGACTGGGGCTGGCAACGTGCCGTACGATTTGCCTCTCCACTGTAGTGCAAACTGTCTTTCAGCAGACCGCTCCCTTTTTTTTTTTTTTCTTCTCTCCACCATTCTCCATGTCGCTACGCCTGGAGTCGATACGCGCCTACCGCGAGCTCCACCGTGCCGCGTCTCGCTCCTCTCAAGCATGTGCGCTCTACAATAGCGCTGGTCTGCTGAGTTATGTCTCACAGCGCTTCGGAGAAGAGGCAGAGACGCACAGTAGCCAGCTCTCTAGCGCGATGCGCGCGTTGGAGCAGCGCAGCGGTGACGGCGGGTCGAAGCGGTTCCGCGGCGCAATGCTAAAGCGCGCACAATCGAAACTGCTTCAGCAGTACCAGCGACACATTTCGATCGAGATCGACCGCACTCGCGCCATGGCTCAGGCGCTGTACCTCGCCCCGGAAAATGCACAACTGACGTCGGTGCTCCAGGTTCTCTCCGCCGGTGTTGGGAACCAGTCGTATCAGCGAATGGTGGAGTCTAGCATCCTCGCGTTTGTCGAGCATGACGAGAAAAAGACGGCGCGCGACGAGGTGACAGAGGACGTTACAAGCGAGCGTCAAAATCGAATCATGCTCCAGGCGCTTTTACCGTACGCGGAGCGCCTGCTCTTAGTCCATCGCACCGCCATCGGTGAGCAAAACAGAGAAAGCGCGCTGGTCTACCTGACACCATGGCAGGTGACGGAGGCAATAGTTGGGAATCGGAGCGGTGTATCTGCAGTACACCTCCGTGTCGGTCGCGACCACCTCGTGGTGGAGGTGGATGAAACGTACAACAAGCAAGTGGTGTATGTGTGCTGCACGAGGCAGGACAGCGGCGATTCCGGCAGCTATGAATGGGCACAGGAGGTGGAGCGTGTGGAGATCAGCGAAAGCGAAGACGTGCAGAAAACGCTGTTCCACAGCGACTACCTACTCATGGCCACTCGCATCTGCGATACCCTTCTCCACGACTCCCCGCTTCATCCGACACGAAGCACCGTTGTGATTGGGCACGCAGTTGGCGGTGCCGTAGGGCTAGTGCTGTCGCTCCTGCTCGCGCAGCGCGGCTTCACGTTGGCGAACACGGTGTCACTTGGCGCACCAAAGTCGTTACAGGGAACGCTAGAGCGTTTTGTCGCAGCGGTGAATCCGATTCGTGTTGTGCTGGCTGGTGACCCGCTCGTCGAACTACCGGTCACCGGCGCGGAGGGAGCACCATTTGTGCACATCGGTGAGATTCTCCTCGTGTCGCCGGCTGGCGCGCCGAGAAATACGTCACCTCTCACAAAGGCACCACAGCCGAACGACGACGGCAAGCCCACGGATAGCGAGTCCTCCGCGAGAACAACCGACGCACTTTCAGCCGAGTCGCTGAGCGCTATGATGCTCGATACCGCCGACGAAGCCGCTCGGGAACAATGCACTACTCTGGAAAGCAGCCCAGCCGAGCCACGGGGGACAATCCTCAACGAGCCACACGAAGAAGAGGAGGACGCGACTGAGGCCCTGGCCGTTGCGGAGAAACGCTACCGCAACCAATTTTTGGTGGAGCACTACGTGCAGCACCTGCAGGACCCCACTGTAGAGCTGACCTACGCTGAGGGAGACGAGGTATGGGACGACGGCGACTACGAGGAGATGAGGCGGGCGACCTCACGAGAACCACTTGTCACCGCAGAAGAGCGCCGCATTCGGGATCTTCGCGGACCTTTGTAATGCAACGTGTATCTCTAGTGCTCTAAAAAAAGCGACTCGGTTGTTTTTTTTTTTCTTTTTTTTTTTTAGATGCATGTGGTCTGCTCTTCCTGCCTTTGCATCGCGAGGTAGTTTCAAGCCACTATCTGACCGCTGTGGTAGCGGGACGGGCCAGTGAGGCATAAAACGTGCACCACGCTCAGCGAGCATTTTTCTCGCACACAGGTTAAAAGCTCTTTTTTTTTTTTTTTGCAACCCCTCTTTTTCTCTTCACACACTTCTTCACACATCCACACACACACGAAAAAAAAAAAAAAAAAAGAAAAAGAAAAGCAGATGCATGCCGAGACGCACAGGTGCACGTGGACAGACGGATGAGCATCGACTAGTGAAGCACGGGTGCTTGTCTGTCACGGCAACAGACTTCTCTGAGGTCTCCACAAGCCTAGTCTTTTTTTTTTCTTTTTTTTTTTTTAGCACAAATGAAACAGAGGAAAAGAAGATTAAAAAAAAAAAAAAAAAGACGGCCCTGCTGTTCCGTCGCCTTCTACCACTCCCAGTCACTCTCACATCTCGTCTCTCACGCAGATGCGCTGAAAAAAAAAAAAAAGAAACGTGGACGTGAATGTTGAAGGTCAGAGCTTGTATCGGGAAGTTAGTTTCCATGTTCGGAAGTTCACAGAGACGTAGCTGTGTTGCTTTACCGAATCCCACGTGTCGCTGTCCCTCATCCAACTGTCTCTGAATCCGTCGCTATTATTTGTTACTATTGTTTACCATCCTTCTCCCATCCACGACCACGTGTAGCCGGACCATGACACGCAGCGCATCCTCACGTCAGTTTCTGTGACGTTTGCTCGCTTGCAGTCGACCATCTCAGTGGCTACTTTTTTACCACTTTCTTTTTTTTTTTTTTCTCTCCACAAGTGCAACTGGTGCTGTCAAGTAGCGTTTTTATTCGCCGTTGCAAAGACCCAGGAAAGCATGATCGGGTACAAAAGTGAAGCTGGCGCCTTCTTGCTGTGCGGTGTGGCGGTGATTGCCTCCTGCCTCATTCCTCGGCGGTATCTTGTTGCCGCCGTACCGTTGTGGATGGTGGCGAGTCGGCTGGTGGCACGAGGCGCTACGAACCGTGCTCGGCCGGTGTCGGATGCAGACTCGGCGGATGCACAGGCATGCGCGCGGTTCGTGATGTCGCGCGACATGCCGCTGGCGAAGCGTCCGGTGGCGATCGTGACGGGGACGAACAGCGGGATCGGTTACTGGACCGCGGTGGGGCTGGCTGTGGAGGGCTACGAGGTGGTGGTGACATGCCGGTCGGCGGTGCTGACGCGGCAGACGGCAGAGCTGATTCGACAGGAGGCGGAGCGCCGCCGTCTCGCGCAGCCGCAGCGCTACGCACACTCGCCGGCGTCGGTGCTTGTGGAGGGCCACATGCCGCTGGAGTGCGACGACTTCAGCAGCGTGCGGGTGTTTGCGGAGTGGGTGGCGGCGAAGTACGCGCAGCGCAACGTGCAGGTGCTTGTGAACAACGCTGGCGGCATGCGCAAGGAGCTGGGCTTCTCGAACTTCCACCCTGACCTCGAGCTGCACACGGCGGTGAACTTCCTCGGACCGCTGCTGCTGACGGAGCTGCTGCTGCCCGTGCTCGAGAAGAGCGGTGGCCGCGTCGTGTACGTGGCCAGCGAGGCGCACCGCTTTCCACAAGCTGTGTTGCACTTCGGATTCTTGAACGTTCAAGAGTGGTTCGGGAATCGCTGCAGATGGAACGGGATGGTTGAGGGCAGGCTAGTGAAGGCCTTGGATGAACTAAACAAAGGAAAGGCAAAGACATCCTCTTCTCCTTTGTGCAGTACAAGTCGCGCAGCGTCGTTGTTCCGCTACGGCACGAGCAAGCTGCTGAACACGTATCACGCCCACGTGATTGCGCACCGGTACGCTGAGACGAAGGACGAGGCACACCGCGTGTATGCGTGCTCACTGCACCCTGGCTGCGTGGTCACGAATATCTCTCCGAACAGGCTGCCGCTCCTTCTCGACCGCGTCTATCGTCCTGCGTCACTTCTTTTTTTCAAGACCGCCGAGGAAGGCGCGCAGACGACGCTGCACTGCGCCATGTGCCCGCGTGAGGAGCTGGAGCTGGTGGCACCGTCTGGCGAGAAGCCGTCGGCCAGCGCCGACGCGGTGAGCCCCTACTTTGTCGAGTGTGCTGACAAGACGACAGGTATGCTGCTCGCTTACGGCTGGGATGTGAGCGAGGCAGCCGCGGTTGTGCAGTGGGGGCGGCAGCTGGTAGGTCTGGTGTGAGTGATGCTCTCGCATTTTGTGGCGGCGACTTTCAACGTGACCCTTTTTTTTGTTTTCGAGGGGTGCTTGTGTCTCTGCTCCTTCTGAAGAGTTGCCGTTGCTGAAGCGACTTTTTTTTTTTTTGAGGTTTTCTGCTCTTTTCTTTTTCTTCGCTGAGGCTGCTGCCGTTGCTGTTGCAATGGTAGGCGATGAATTGGAAAGGGCATCCTCTGCGGTACCGCGATCAGTGTACGCAGTCTGTGCTCACGGTGAGGCACCAACAGCGGCTCAGAACTGTAACAGATGCTCCCAGAGAACGATGTGCACGCTACCCCTTCTGTACGGGAGAGCGCTGCTTGTGTGTGTCTGTGAGTGTGCGCGCGTTCTGGCGGGTCGTGGCTCTTTTCGTGTTCTCCATGCGGTGCCCCGAAAAACCTCCATCGCACCGGCTCAACCTCCACGAACGAGACAGAGAGCGGAAAAAAAATAAAAATAAACTCACCTCCGATTGCGCGGGACCGGCGCAACTACTTCTCTCTCTCCAAAGCGTGCGCATCTCTTTTTCCGCTTTCTGAACGTTGCGCTGTCGCTCTGCGGTTTTTCTTTTTCTGGTGACACACCTGCACCGACTCTTGGAGGTGTCTGCAGCACTGCGCAATACCTACCCCCCTTTCCACTTCATTTCTGTCCACTACTTCAACAAGCAACTCAAGGGACAAAGGCGTCAGCAACGAAGGAGAAACGACGTGCACCACACGCAGCGTGCCCTCTCCACAATCGCCGTACACAGCATAGTTTTTTTTTTTTTTTTGAGGGGCTCCAAGGAGCTTCACCACTATGGCCATCAGCTTCAAGAGCGAGGTTGCGGCGCTTTGGCTCTGCGGAGCCGCTGTCACGGCGTGGTGTCTGATTCCTCGGCGGTATCTTGTTGCCGCCGTACCGTTGTGGATGGTGGCGAGTCGGCTGGTGGCACGAGGCGCTACGAACCGTGCTCGACCGGTGTCGGATGCAGACTCGGCGGATGCACAGGCATGCGCGCGGTTCGTGATGTCGCGCGACATGCCGCTGGCGAAGCGTCCGGTGGCGATCGTGACGGGGACGAACAGCGGGATCGGTTACTGGACCGCGGTGGGGCTGGCTGTGGAGGGCTACGAGGTGGTGGTGACATGCCGGTCGGCGGTGCTGACGCGGCAGACGGCAGAGCTGATTCGACAGGAGGCGGAGCGCCGCCGTCTCGCGCAGCCGCAGCGCTACGCACACTCGCCGGCGTCGGTGCTTGTGGAGGGCCACATGCCGCTGGAGTGCGACGACTTCAGCAGCGTGCGGGTGTTTGCGGAGTGGGTGGCGGCGAAGTACGCGCAGCGCAACGTGCAGGTGCTTGTGAACAACGCTGGCGGCATGCGCAAGGAGCTGGGCTTCTCGAACTTCCACCCTGACCTCGAGCTGCACACGGCGGTGAACTTCCTCGGACCGCTGCTGCTGACGGAGCTGCTGCTGCCCGTGCTCGAGAAGAGCGGTGGCCGCGTCGTGTACGTGGCCAGCGAGGCGCACCGCTTTTCGCAGGCGCTGCTTCTGCCTGGTCGATTCAGCGGATGGAAGGCTGCTGGCAGCTTCACCAGCTGCAACGGCCTTGCGGAGGGTAAGGTGCTGAACGCCTTGAAGGAGGTCAACCGTGGTCGTGATAGAGCATCGGGCCCCCTTCAGACCCCGTCAATGCGGCACGCTTTCGGTCGCTACGGCACGAGCAAGCTGCTGAACACGTATCACGCCCACGTGATTGCGCACCGGTACGCTGAGACGAAGGACGAGGCACACCGCGTGTATGCGTGCTCACTGCACCCTGGCTGCGTGGTCACAAACTTCTCACGTGATCTTCTCAACGGCGTCGCGAACGCCATCTATGTGTGGCTCTCGCTGCTCTTCCTCAAGACCGCCGAGGAAGGCGCGCAGACGACGCTGCACTGCGCCATGTGCCCGCGTGAGGAGCTGGGGCTGGTGGCACCGTCTGGCGAGAAGCCGTCGGCCAGCGCCGACGCGGTGAGCCCCTACTTTGTCGAGTGTGCGGACAACTCAAGAAGCATGCTGTATGCCTACGGCTGGGATGTGAGCGAGGCAGCCGCGGTTGTGCAGTGGGGGCGGCAGCTGGTAGGTCTCGCGTGAGCACACAGGAGATACGCAGCTCTCAGGATGGTGAAATGTGACGCGAACCTCCGCTTCGTGTGCTCTGCCTTTACCCCACTCCCTTCGTCTCTGGTGGCTGGCGAGCTCTGCCTCTTTTTTTTTTTTTGTTGCTGGACTCGCACTCACTTTTTTATCTTGGCCACCCTCATCTCTCTTTTTTTTTTTTTGTGCGGACGTTTTGGCCAAGGTGTGTGGGATGACAGGTGTTGGGGATTTGGGCCACAGTACCGCCGGGCTGATCAAGATGGCATCGTTCTTGACCTGTGCCTCATGCACGTGTAGTTTTTTTTCGCTGTCCTACTTTTTTTTTCCCCTCCCTTCACTCTCCAGCCTCTTACAGGAGTGCGGGTGGGGAAAGGGAAGGAGAAAAAAAATAAAAAAAAACACACACGGAGAATTGTGAGTGAGAGTGAGTGTCGGTGCCTCCGCCAGTGCCTGACGGTCTCTTTTCCTCGATCGGAGTGCAGTTCCTCAACGGTAAGGCGGAGCCGGCGTTGTCGACGTTGCGCGACATGTCTCTTTCTCTCTCTGTCTGCACGACGGTGTTGTGTGTTGTGTTTTCGTCTGTTGTTGCATGCGTGCTCGACGAGTCCACCCCCCTTTTCTTTCCGCTCCTCTACGGTGCTGTACATCCTGTCCCTTCTCTTTTCTTCTTTCCCTCCCTGGTGCGCGTCGCGGTCTGCTGCTCACAGTTTGGACTTTGGGAGCACAAGAGCACGTGAAAAGCGAGCCACTCCGCAGCGCCACACCCTCACTCTCATTACCTGCACTCATACACGAGAACAAATACACACACACACACACACACACGAGTCCTGGTGTCCACCGAGTCCGGCAACACCCGTAGCGCAAAAAAAAAAAAAAACCGAAACGGAAGCGGACTAAGGAGGTGTACCATGGCGGACGCGGTTCTTCTTGAGCAGCTCATTGAGGCGCTGCCCAAGGCAGAGCTGCACTTGCACATCGAGGGGACGCTGAGCCCCGAACTGCTCTTCGAGCTCGCCACCAAGAATCAGATTCAGACGCCGTTCAAGACTGTGGAAGAGGTCCGCGCCGCCTACAACTTTTCCGACCTCCAGTCGTTCCTGGACCTCTACTATGAGGGCATGTCCGTCCTCATTCACGAGGACGACTTCGCTGAGCTGGCGTACGCCTACACTCGCATGATGCACGAGTGCCGCATCTGCCACGCCGAGCCCTTCTTCGACCCCCAGGGCCACCTCAGCCGCGGCATCACGTTCCGCGTGGTCTACGACGGGCTCATGAAGGGGTTTCGCCGCGGCGAGGCCGAGTTCGGCGTCAGCGTGGCGCTCATCTTCAGTTTCCTTCGTCACCTCTCAGAGGAGGAGTGTTTTGCGCTAGTGCGCGACGACGCACATCCGGACAACGGCGTGTACGTCCGCGAGCTGTTCGCGGCGGGGGCGTTCGTGGCGATCGGACTCGACTCGTCCGAGGTTGGCCATCCGCCGGACAAGTTCGCGCGGCTCTACCGCTACTGCCGCGACGAACTGAAGGTGCCCTTCCTGGTCGCGCACGCGGGTGAGGAGGGGCCACCGACGTACATGCGGGATGCGATGAGTCTCCTGTCGGTGCACCGCATCGACCACGGGGTGGCGGCGCGGCTTGACAGTGCACTGTGCAAGGAGCTGCGGGAGAAGCAAATCCCACTGACGGTGTGCCCCACCTCGAATGTGGCTCTCAAGGTGTTCCAGGACCGTGCGACATGCGGCGCTGCGGTGATGAACCTCTTCCTAGACGAGGGGCTGTGCGTCACGATCAACTCAGACGATCCGGCATACTTCGGCGGGGATGTGCGGGAGAGTTTTCGCATTCTCGCGGAGACAGGACGGCTGACCCCGACGGGGCTCAAGCAGCTTGTGCTGAACTCATTCCGCAGCAGCTTCATCGCCGACGAACGGAAGCGCGCCTACGAGGAGCGGGTGGAGCGCGTCTTCAAGGATGTGTGCGGCACCGCGTGAGGTGATCTCCAGTGAAAGGGGAGACGAAAACGGCGGATGGTGGATGAGATGGGAGCGGAGTGGAGCGGAGTGGAGGGAAAGGGAGAGAGAGAGAGCTGTTGTGTGTGTGGAAGGTAGGGACGCGAGCGACGATCGCACGCCGCGCCCCAGCTGCCTTCTTGCGCCTCTCTCATCCATTTTTCTTTTCTCCTTTCTCCATCCGTGCGAGCTCTCCAGAGTGTTCATCTCGCACGTGCTGGTGCCTCACACTACCCCTGCACTCCGTCCCGCTTGCGAACGCTTCTGGTGTGCATCTGAGTCTCTGGCCGTCGCACTCGCGTGCCGCACTGCACCGACAAGACAGTTCTGCCGCCCTCCCGTATCCTGTCATCCGCCGCCGCTGCCTCTGCCTCTGTCATGTGTCCTTCATAGGAGCCCCACCTCCCCTCGTCCCTTTCCCCTCATTCGCTCACACACACACGCACACACGCACACGGGTATCCTGTGCGTGTGTCCATCTTGCATTGCTGTGCTCTCGCCTCGGCGTGTGTGTGGCCCTCGGTTCGGTGACGTGTGTCTGTGCACGTGCTTGCTTGTTTCTGTGTGCTTGTGCGGCGTCGGCGTCCACTGTGTGGTTCTTCTTGCTCCGGGCCGTCGTGTTTCTTGGTCTCGCTGTCTCTCCTCCGCCTAACGGGTGTGCATCCTTGTTGGAACACCGGTACGAGAGGGTGCGAGGCTTCTCAGGCCTCGGCCACAGCAGTGGTGGTGCGTCCCTCTCCCGAGCTCTAATCTGTTCAATTCGTCCGCTCACGTCCTATCGTCTTCCATCCCGCGCAACGTTCTGCAAGTGCCATAACAGTAACACAGAAAAAACAAACAAGCAAAGAAACAAACGAGGAGGTAGACACACTGGAGCGAAAAGAAGCAGTCACCGGACTGAGCTGCGTGTGCTTGCTTGTGTGTGTGTGTGTGTGTGTGATGTGGTGAGGGGGAGAGACTGCCATGCCACTCCTTCGTCTTGCTTCTCACTGTGTTGAAAAGGGAGCGAACGGAGCACGGAGGGGCGAGGGGAATCGGCTTTCCGCTGATGGTGCTGCTGTAGTGTTCTGATGCAGGGACAGGCTCCGCGAGTCGTGAGAGCTTCCGCGCTACCACAGCGGTCTGCTCCTCCTCGTCTCCCACCCTCTCCCTTCATCACAGGTCATACATTCGCCGTAATGGCGAGACGACCCCATTTCACTCGTCCCTCTCTCTCTCTCTCGGTACTTCTCCTCACGGCCTCACATTCGCGCTGTTGCACTTTTGCACCTTTCACGAGCGGACGTGGACGTGCCCTGCTTCTCCACCAGAGGCCGGTGGGTGACAACACACACCACACGAACGATTCTCTCCTTCACACACACACACACACACACACACAAACAAGAGGCATCCGCGATCAGAGCACCCGCTCGCACGAGGGAAGAGGAAATAACAATAAAAAAAAAACGAAAGCGAAAGAAAAGAAAGACACACATCATCTACACAGGCGTGACACACGACTGCGAGAGACAGAGAGCATCGGAAACCCTCTCTCTCTCTTACACTCCCCCCACCCTACACCTTAGCGTCCTGATCTCACACGGGTTGACGGGGCGCTTCTGCACCCCTCCATTCCGCTTCTCTCGTGTCCAGCTCGTCTCTTTTTTTTTTTTTCCCTTACCTTTGCGTGCATCCACCTCTCTCAACTTTTTTTTTTTGTTTTTCTTCAGTTGCCGTCTCAGTTGTGTCGTCTTGTGTGTGACGGACGTGTTCGCAGCGCTGGTGCCGCTTCTCCGCCCCACTCACACGCAGTTTTTTTTTTTTTTTCTGTCTGCTTCTTGCTCCCTTCTTCTCTTCCCTCCTCTTCATCTGCTTCATCTGCTGAAGTGCGCAAGGAGCAAAGAGACACACAGACACACACACACACACACGCACGCAAAAACGAAAACACACGTACTCACCGGCACGGAGACGGATACAGGGAGGAGGCACGTATGTTCCACCTGTACGCGTCCGAGGCTGCGGCCTTCGCGTCGCTGTTGCTGTTCTTTCTCGCGTTCGGTGTCTTCTGCTTCTTCGACATTGGCTGGGCGCGCACTCCCAACGCCGTGGATGTGCTTGTGCTGCTGTGCAGCAGCTTCCTCGCATGCCGAACCGCGGCGAAAGGCAAAGTGTGTCAGTGGCCCAAAGGGGTGGACTTCACAGGTCGCGTAGCGCTCGTGGTGGGGGCCAGCTCCGGCGTCGGCTACAGCGCGGCGATGCAGCTGGCAGAGCGAGGCTGGACGGTGGTGCTGGCCGCGCGCAACACGGACCGCCTGATGTTCGCGAAGAAGACGATCGAGCGCCACCTTCAGAAGTGTGGTGCGCGGGGCTCTGTGAAGGTGCTTGGCACGGTCGACCTCCGTTCAGATGCGTCGATACGCGCCTACGTGGAGGAGCTGGCAGCGGTAAAGACCCAGCTCCCCGTCGGCCTCCTCATCATGGCGGCTGGTGCGATGCACACAAAACTCCACGTTGTGGGTGCGGTGGAGGAGCTGCGGACCGGCAAGGCGTCCGTTGCAGCGTCGACCGCGGCGTGGCGGTCCATGGAGTGTATGGTCGCTGCTAACGCAGTCGGCCCCTTCCTGTTCACGCAGCTCCTGCTTCCTTTGTTGGACGAGACGGCCGAGCGCACCTCGGTGACGTCGCGCATCGTGAACGTGGCGTCAAGCTGCCACACCTTCCTCGGTCCCGGTCGCCAGGCGCGCTACAATCCCATCGACATGCTTCACGGGTTGGAGGAGCGCGGCGCCGAGGTGCTGGCTGGCAGCGGCGCCAAGGCCGCGCACGGACCGCACTACGTTCGCGAGTACAGCTGGCTCACCTTTGTGGGCTACTACGGGCTTTCCAAGCTCTGTGTGATGTGGAACACGCGGTTGCTGGCGCGCCAGGTCGCGACGATGCGCTTTACCAAGAGGACGACGGTACGTGCGCCGGCGCTGCGCAAGCCCGCTGCTGACACGACCGCGACTTCCGCTGTGGTAGGCGCACCTCAGCGCACCCCAGCGAACCCCGAGGCGGCACGCGGAGACCAGCTCAAGATCTTCGTCGCGTGTGTGCACCCTGGCGTCATCACGACCTACCTCTACCGCGACATGCTTGCGCCGTGGGTGCTGGACTTCTTCGTCTACTACCCATCCCTGATCTTCGGCAAAACCTGGTTCGAGTCGGCGCAGTCGACGCTGAAAGCCGCTGTGGAGGACACGGACATGGTCCAGGGCGGCTACTACCTCTGCGGTGGCGAGTACGGCCCGGAGAGCGGCGTCAACTGCGTCTCGGCACACGCGCAGAACCCAACGCATTTGGAGAAGTACTACAAGTGGATGATGGAGCGGGTGACGCCCGCGCTGCGAAAGGAGAGCGACACCGCTGCACCCAGCGCTGACGCGGAGGTGAAGCAGTGATGGAGAGAGAGAGATAGCGTCACCTTGCTCGCACGCCGCAGCGTCGACTGAGGTTTGCGCATGCGTGTGTGTGTGTGTGTGTGTCCATTTGTGTGTGTGTGTTCGTTCGCGTGTGTACCGTAGCTCTCCCTATCCCCCGCTTGGGTCATGAGAACGCAAGAAAAGGAAGAGAGAGGAGGAGAGTTGTTGAGGCGACGCTGAGACAAAAACAAACAAAAAAACACACGAGCGGTATGAGGACAGCAGCAGTGCTTCTCGGTTCTCTCTGAAAGACGGTGAGCCTGCCACCAGCAGAGCGCAACCGCTCTCGCCGCCGCCCGCCCCTTCCCCTCTAACCCCCCTAACCGCCCCTCCGGCGGCAGTGGAGTCGTGTCCTCTCGCTCTCTTTTTTTTTTCCTTTTCGCAATCCTGTTCTCACTGACAACATCGGGGTGCGTGTATGCTGGTGTGTCTGTGTGTGGGACAGAGTAAGATCAGGTGGGGGGGGGGGAGCGGGTGCCGTGGTGTGCCTGCCGTCCTCCATCTCCATTCTTCTCTCCGCCGGCCTGGGCGGTGATGTGGCTTACTCCCCTCTCGAGCGGAGGGAGCCGCAGGGTCGCCCCACTCCCACACCCTTCTCCTCCCCTGCCTCACCCTCCTCTCGTCTCGGTGCGCTGCACCTCTCGTATGTTCTGTTTGTTCGTTTGCTTGTTTGGCATGCGGCGTTGTGTCCTTCATGTCTGACGCTGGTGTGGTTCAGCCTCAGAGCTGTCTTGACTAGTCCCCCACTCGTGGCTCAGCCGGCGATGCCACCGCCGCCGACCTCCGCAGCACCGTCGTCTGCAGCACCGTCGTCTGCAGCAGCCGCGTTTGCCTTTCCATGCGTGGCGCTTCCACTGCTCTCCCCTGGTCGCTCGCTGCCGTCGTCGACGGCGGAGATGGAGGCGTCGACGTCGCGCTACTTCCGCGACGGTCAACACCCCTACACGAAACGAGGTCGAGCCGATGCCGCGGCGGGGTCAACCGCGCGGGCGGCGCCGTCGTCCGCCGTGTCAGACCTCGTGTGCGCCGAGGAGGACGCCCGCTCGCGCAGAACCGAGCCTGGAAGCGGGCGAGGAGGCAGAGTCGTTGCCACGACGACCGCCACGACGACGGCCACGCCGCCACTGAGCAGGGCCGCGCCGGCTGTTGCCACCGTTGCAGAGGATGCCGCCACCGCGCGGTATCTCCAGCAGCTCTTCCGGGAGCCGATGCGGTGCGAGCAGGACCTCTACCGCCTCGTCGACGTGCCACACTGCCGGCGCCTTCTTGCGCAGAAAGAGGCCTCGTTCAGAGAGGCCGTCGCCTCAGCATCCGGCAGCGGCGGCGACGGCGGTGAGCGCCGCGCCACGGCGCCGCAGGAGAAGAAGGTGGCGCAGTTCGTCTCATGCCTCACCGCTGGCCAGCAGCAGCGCTACCGCGGCTTCGTGGTGGAGTGGCTGAGACACCAGCCCTCCCTCTCAGCGACGCCGAACTCTGGGGATGTTCTGAAGGTGGTGCAGCAGGAGCAGCAGCTTTTCCTCGAAGCTCTTCGACGAGAGGCGGTGCGGCGCGCTGCGCCGGGCTCGTCCAGGCTTGCCGGGGCAACCACCTACACGCGCCTCGGCAGCAAGCTGACGAGCTTCGCTCAGTATCGCCGCCTGCAGCAGATGCAGCAGCGCCTCATATCATTCCTGGAGGACGCCAAGGCGAAGGAGAGTGAGGGCTGCGTGCTGCTGACCAACGCACCGCCAGAGGACGAGATTGCGAGGGGAGGCGACGCCGCGGCCGCAACCGCGACGGGTGAAGCCCCGGCACAGCACGAGGAGGAGCAGCAGCGCGCGGCGACACCGCTGCAGCTGTTCCAGCGCCGCTTCCCGAGCCTGCGCGTTCTTCAATGGCACCTGGCAAAAATCTACAACGCGCTGCACGGCGGTGCGCCGGCCCCGTTTCCCAATCCTTGCGTTCGCAGTCACCTCGCTGCGCCGAGCACGGCGACGGCCGCCTCTGCGGTGGTGGGACTGCCCTCTGCACTGCCGCTGACGTCGCTTCCCGCCTTCCGCAGAGACCAAGCGGACGAGGGAGAGAGGGACAGCAAGGACGAGGCAGAGGCGCGGGGCGTCTGTCCGGCCTTTGCGGCTCACCTCTGCCCCGGCGACGGCGGCACCGCCGTGACGGCGCTGTCTACCGCCGCGCTGCACGCGCACGTCACCAAACACCTTCTTCCCCGTCTCGGGTGGAAGACAAAGCGGCACCAGGATGCCGGCGGTGGGGCGGGTGTGAGCGACGTGGGCAGCACCGCTCGAGTCGCCACCGTTTCTCTTTCGACGTCGTTCGAGGCACTCCTAAAGCTGTTCGTCGCCCACGTTGACACCGACGAGCCGCGCACGTCCTTCCGCATCCCAATCTGTGTGCGTGTGACGCGCAGGTCCGCTCCTCCTTCAACGAAGGACGGCCAGAGCGGCGGCGTGGCGTGCGGTGTGTACCACGCACACGTGATGGTGGGTGACGCCGTGCCGAACGTGTCCGAGAGCCGGCACAGCGTGCAGGTGGCTGCTGCTGAGCACCTCCTCCTTCGGCGCTGCACGGGTGCAGCAGAGCGAGCGGCGAGTGAGGGCGGCGCCTCCACCACCGCCACGAGGCCCACAACACCCGAGGCGGCGACGGTCGCCGCCGCCGCCTCGCGTGCTATGGCAGCCACGGTGCACCTCACTCGCAGCGGACGGATACCGACTGGCCACGCGGTGAGTCACCTCGCTGAGGGAAAGATGATGGGGGGAAATAGCGTCGTCTTGAGTGCGTCTGTCGTCAAGGCCATGACCCAGCAGACGACGGCTGCCAAGGACGCCGACCTCGCCATCGTCTTCCACGTCGCGGCACCTGCGTCCAGCGTGGCCGACACCGCTGCGGCGACAGCCACTACAGACGCGTCTGCGCACTCTCCGGCGCCTCTGGTCGTTATGGCGAAGATGGAGCACCTCAACTGCACCTCCGCCGTCTCGTCCACCTCAGCCGCAGCGGCCACCGACGCAATCACGTTGACGGAGACGGCGACGGCGACCCCGTGCCCGTGGCTGCTCGAGATGCTCTCCCCCCGAGAGATGCTACAGCTGGATCTCGTGTTCGGCTGCTTCCCTGGTGCGGCCGTGCAGCTCCATCGGGTGCAGCTTGCTGAGACCGACGAGACCGGCGACCCGGCGGAGGAGGCGGTGGAGCAGGCGGAGAAGGAGCTCTGTATGAGAGTCTTGGCAGTGGAGTCGCTGACGCGCCAGCTCTGGGGCAGCAATCGTCGCCATCTGCAGGTGCGACCGGCCGAGTCACTCATTACCAGCCCGACGCCGGCCGAGGTGCTCGCCACGCGCTCGTGGGACCTGCTCTACGACACCCTCGCCTGGCTGCTCGACACTGTGGCCCGCCGCGCCGCCTACGCGATGGAGTTGGCGGAGGACTGCGACGACAGCGCCGCGGACCGCTTCCTGTACCTGATCCTGAGCAACCACGCCAACCTCGTGAACACGAGCGCGAGTTCCAAGCTTCGTCGCAGGCCCAACCCAGAGGGCGGGGCAGAGACGGCGGAGAGCGCCGCTGCCGTGGTGGCGCCGACCTACACGGAGAGCCGCTTTGCCGTGCGCTACGTGGTGCAGGACGCAACGGAGATCTACCCCCGCTACGAGACGAAGGTGTCTGTGCTGTTCGAGGCGGCCAACCTACGCTTTCTTGAGCCGGAGACGCAGAGTGACAGCGACGGCGACGGCGGCAACGAGGGCACGGCGGCGACTGCACCGGAGGAGAAGGAGAGCGGCGTGGGTAAGGCAGCATCGCGCCTCTACCGCGACCCCCACACGTGGACGACCCAGACGATCCCGTTCACGTTTCCTACCGCGTCGGCAGCTGCCGGTACCGCGTTGCTGCCGTGATGGACTGCCTCCCCACCACTACCTCTTCCCCTGGTAATCCAAACCACCACACACAGAGGAAGAAGAAGAAGCGAGAGAGGGGTAGGTGGCTCGGAGACGCTGCACTGGACTGTAACCATCACTGCAGCCGTGTGTGGAAGGCGCGGTGCCGGTCTGCACACGGAGAGAGGGGAAGACTCTCAGGGTGGCGAGGGTGAGAGTCGAGCTACCGGGTAGTAGGCGACACACACACACACACACACACACACACAAAACCCTCGCACCAGTATCGATGGAGATCAGGAAGAAGATCTGCTGCCTCTGAGCTGCCCCCTCCACTGTTGCCGATGCTACGCTGCTCACACGCTTTTCCCGACCACCTCGCTCTCAATGCATGCCTACCCTCCCCTCTCTCTCTCCTCTCTACTCTCACACACACACATACACACACACACACACACACATTGGTTTGTGTACATGCACGCCGCATCGCTGCGTGGTCCATTCGTGGTGTTCAGCTTTCACGTCGAGTGACGAGGTCCGTTCGCCATGCCGCCCAAGTTCGACCCCAACCAGGAGATCATCGTGGTGGTGCGCGCCGTCGGTGGCGAGGTGGCCGCGACGGCCTCGCTGGCCCCGAAGGTCGGTCCCCTTGGTCTGAACGCCAAGAAGATCGGTGAGGACATCGCCAAGTGCACCAAGGACTGGAAGGGCCTGAAGGTCACGTGCGAGCTGCGCGTCAAGAACCGCGTGGCCACCGTGTCCGTGACGCCGTCCGTGGCGTCCCGCCTCATCCGCGCGCTCAAGGAGCCGCCGCGCGACCGCAAGAAGGTGAAGAACATCAAGCACAGCGGCAACATCGCGTTCGCGGAGATCATCAAGATCGCCAAGGAGTCGCAGGCCAAGTCCATGGGCAGCGACCTCAAGGCCGTGGTGATGGAGGTGCTCGGCACCGCCGTGTCCATCGGCTGCACCATCGATGGCGAGAGCCCGCGCGACATCCAGGCGAAGGTCCAGGAGGGCAAGCTGAAGGTCCCCAACTAGTGCGCCTCCGCTGGCGTAGATGGGGGAGAGTGCGTGCAGACGCTCGTGCGTGTGCGCCTCGTGACAGCTGCGCGTCTACGGTGCTTTCTCCTATCAGTGGCGTTACTCGTGTCTGATCTCTCCTTTTGGTGCTTTTTTTTTTTCTCTTTTCATTTTCTTTTTTTTTCTGTTGTTGTTTTTCTCCGATTCCATCCACGCAACAACAACAACAACAAAAAAAAAATAAGGAGCACACGGCGGGCACAAGTGGTGGGTGGGGGCGGTGGGGGTGACTGTGTGGTCATCTCTCATGTGGCCCTCGCACTGACGCGGGCTCAGGTATCTCGGTAGACCAGGCCCTCCTCCTCCCTCCTCACCCACCTGTCTCCCCTCCCCCTACACTCCACCATCACTGGTAGTGGTGGTGGTCCTCTGCGAGCAAGATACAGCGGTGCTGTCGTCACCTCTGTCTCTTCTCCCTCCCCTGTTGCCGTGCCCATCGCTGCTGCGTCCCCGCGTGTGGGTCCGTCGATGCATCTGTCACCTTCCACCACTTCCTCCTCCTTCCTCTCCCCTCCCTCCTCTTGCTGCCGCCGCCACGCTCTCTCTCTCTCTTACTCTCTCTTACTCTCCACCTCCCAACCCACCCACTCTTCTCCAGTTGGTTGAGCGTACTTTCTCTCTCTTCCCCCCTCTCTCGACGATTTGTTCTGTCACTCTCTCTCTCTTTGGTTGGTCTGGTTTTCGTTGTCCGCTTGGTTTGTGTGTCTGCGCTTGTCCCGTGTCTGCGTCTGTCCGCCACTCTCTCCTCTCACCCTCTCACCCTCCACCCTCCACCCCTCCTCTCCCCCTTCCTACCGCCTTTCTGTCCATTCTCATCTCCGTAGCTTTTTCTCCTCTTCTTCTCGCCACTCTCGCTGCATCGCTCACACTCACGCACAGGCTCTCTCACACACACACACTCTCTCTCATCTCACCAATCACTCCCCCCAAAAAAAAAATGATGGAGGAGCACCACTCGCAGGGGTCGCACGACGACCTTCAGAACGTCGGTGATGCGGACAACTTCCGCCGCCACCAGGGCACGATCCTCTTCGTGGGCAACCTGCCGTTCCAGACGCCGTGGCAGCACGTCAAGGACCACTTCCGCAACGCCGGCAAGGTGCGCTACACCGACCTCATTGCGGACCGCGTCGGCCGCCCGAAGGGCTCGGCGCTGGTCACCATGATGACGATTGACGGTGCCGACAACGCCATTCGTATGTTCAACGAGACCGACTTCGAGGGCCGCCGCCTGATTGTGCGCAAGTTCGACGACGGCCCGCGTCCTCCGCTGGTGCAGCGCGACATGATGCCTGCCTACGGAAGCACCCCCACTCAGAGCCGCAGCCAGTACACGTCTGGTGGCTACTACCAGGGAGCGCCGGCGGCCGCCGCGGGTACGGCGAGCTACAGCCGCCCGGCAATCGCTGGGGCCACGTATGGACGCAGCGTGCCCTACCAGGTTGGCTCCACGGAGCCGACGGAGGCGAACGGGGCGGAGCCGCTGCCGAAGCCGCGCAGCCAGCAGATTCCCGAGGTGGGGCGCAAGCTCTTTGTCTCCAACCTCCCCTTCGACTGCACGAACGCCGCTCTCCGCGAGACGTTCCAGCAGGTCGGTCTCGTTGAGCGCGCCGAGATCATCCTGGGCCGCAACGGCAAGAGCCGCGGCATGGGCATCGTCGTGATGAAGTCCGAGGATGAGGCGCAGGTGGCCATCGCCGAGTTCGATGGTATTGAGATGGCGAACCGGGCAATGAACGTTCGCCTGGACAACAAGGCGGCGTAGTCGCCAAACCGCATGTCCGCATAGAGTGTCGCCGACCTCACCAGCCTCGGTACTTGCTCTCCCCTTGTGCAACTCGAGTGAGCTTTCTTTTTCTTGTCCTTTGTTCCTGGTTTTTTTTTTTTTTCTGTTGTCTTGGGCTGTGCCTCTAGGTTTGCGTGTGTGTGTGTGTGTGTGTGTGTGTGTGTGTCTGTGTTGGGCGAAAGGAGGGCAGCATCGCTGGGGACAGCACTCGGCGGAGATGGAGCGGCGTTGAAGAGTCTCTTCCTTGGCAGGAGCGGCATGGAAGTCCCCCCTTTTCCACTCCTCCTTCTCCTCCCTTTTTCTCTAGTCCTCTCCTTTCGGTCACCCATGTCCGTTGGCGGAGAAACTGCGCGTTCGCAGTGAGACGTGCTCACACACACCGGTGGTGGCTCGGAGGACTCTCCCCCTTCTCCCTCCTCCTTCCTTCCTTCCTCCCCCTTCCACCCTTCCACCCTTCCCCCTCTTCATCTCCCCGCCGTGTCTCTTCCCCCCCTTCAGCTCGCCACATCTACATCCCTCTTTTTGTACGGTTTCTCTTCTGGTCTTCCTCTTCTTCCGTTTGTGGTTGTGTGCTTTCTGTTTCTTGTTTTTTTTTTGTTTTGTTTTGTTTTCTTTCTCCTTTCCTTCTCCATGAGGTGTTGATGTGTCGTCGTTGATGGAGGCGCTGTATGGCGCGCGTTTCGCACACGTAGGCGTGCGTGTACGCGTTTGCTCGCAGGCGGCAGATGGAGGAGGGGTAGCGGGAAGAGGTGTGCGAGGGTCTGTCCCACCACACACACACATACACACATGTCTGTGTCACACCACACAAACATGTACCGCAAGCAGACGAGCCAGAAACGTGAGAAGCAAAAAGAGAAAAGAAAAGGGGAGGAGGAGACAGACACGTGTATGCGTGTTTGTGTGTGCCTGTGTGTGCTTTCGCATGCGAAACGACGTCATTCCTTTCAATGGCGATCTTCCCCCGCCTCTTCTTCTTGTTCTGTTTCTGATCGTTGTTGTTGTTGTGTGTGTGTGTGTGTGTGTGTGTGGTATCACCCTCGGCCGCCAACCCTCTCCCCCGATCAAGGTCGGCGCTTTCCTGTCCCTTGACGACGCGCTCGGTTGGTTGACTGTTTGGCCTCCGTCGTGTTGCTCGACCCTCTTCCTCTTCCTCCTCCTCGCTCACGCCTCACATTTTCCCCTCTTTTTTTTGTTTCCGCGAGTTTTCTCTTTTTCCCTTTTGAGCTTTCCAGTCTTTTTTTTTTCTTCTGGTTTCTGTAGGTCGTAGTAGTGAAGGCGCCGCACGCTATTGTGTGTCTGTTTGTCTTTTCCCCCCCCGCGTTGTGTACGTTTTGTGTTGCCTCTTCTCTCCTTTGCCTGCCTCTCTCTCTCTCTCATCAGCCGTGTTTTTGATCTCTTCCTGTGCCGCGTTTTTTTTTTTTTTGGTGTGTGTGTGTGTGTGTGTGTGTGTGTGTGTGTGTGGCGTTTTTCAAGCCCTTTTTCCTTCCTACCTTTTCTTTCTTCCCCCTCCCCGGCCCATGTCCCACCTCGGCATAGCCTCCCTTGCTCAACCTCTGTACCCTTCCCCCCCCCTCCCCTCTCACTCCACCCTCCCTCCCCTCACTCGCGGAGGGACTCTCTCTCCTGCGGTGTCTGTGTGCCGCTCCCCCCCGATACTGTTGAGGGCAGCGGTGCACAGACTCCCCTTCTTTCTCCTACAATGCCCAGGGTGTTCTCGTCTTTGTGTCTGTGTACGTGTGTGTGTAAGTGGAGTGCCTCCTTCTAGCGCGCTTTGCACGCGGCCAAGTCGGGTCGGTGCGAGGGGTGCGTGCTGTGCCCACTCGTGAAGGTGTGCCCGTACCTGCGTGTGTGGATGGCGCGGTGCGCGACCACGCGAGCGCCTGTCGCTGGCAGGATGCATGTGTGTGTGTGTGTATGTGTGTGTGTGTGTGTGTGTGTATGTGTGTGTCTGCGTGTGTGTATGTGTACGTGCGTGCGTGTGCGTCTGTGCTGGTGTCAGTGGGCTGCGTTGCTGCGTCTGACTGTCATGTTGCTGTCGTCATCACAAACAAGCAAGCATTCGCTATCGTACCCTCCCCCTCTCCCTTTTCTTTCTTTCTTTCTTTTTGGTTGTCTTATCATGCGCTGTCCCTCTCTCTCTCCATCCATGGCGTTTTGCTTTCGCACCCACATTTTTCCTCTTCTCTTTCTCTTCTGCGACTCTGATGCGCCTGTCCTCTCGCCCGCTTTCTATGTCCCCTTTATCTCTGAGTGCCCCTTCTCTCTCCTCTCTCCCTCCTCCCCTATCCAATCGTCGCCACCTCTCTTGCCCTCTGCTCCTCCACTCTCCGCCGCTGTGTGTGTCTCTCTCTCTCTCTCTCATCTTGGCGCCTTTTCGAACTATCCTCTTCCTCCTTCGTTACGTGACGGTCAGCCGCTCCGCCAAGGAACCCCTCAAAAAAGAGTGAGTGGTGGCCGTATGCATGTGCATGTGTATGCATGTATGCGTGTGTGTGTGTGTGTGTGTGTAGGTGTTGGAGGAGGAGGGAACGATGGAGAGATCGGCAAGAGTGGCAGCGGGAGGGGCAAGGGAGCACGGCGGAGGTGGTGGTGGTGGTGGTGCGGAGAGGGGACAGCATGAGGCGCAAAGGAGAGGAGGGTACCACAGGAAGCGAAGGAAGGAGGGAGGAATGCCGCCACGACACCCCCCTTCTATCTCTCTCTCTGTATGCGTGTGTGCGAGTGAGCGCTCCCTAGTCGTGACTGTAGGTCGGTGCCTTCTCTGTCTCTCTGTCTCACCCACTCCTCCACATCCTCTCCCCTTTTCTTACCATTCTTCGTTTCTCTTTTTTTTTCTTTTTTTCTTCTTTTTTTTTTTGTTTTGTGCTCCTCTCTCTCTCCCTACTCCTCGGGTCCGTCTCGTCGCCGCCGCCTCATCAGAACGCCTCGACCTCCCGCTCGCCGCTGGCCTCGCCTCCACCGCCCTCTTCTTTCATCTGGTGCACCTTGCACACTTTTTCATCTGTCACGCCCCTTCGCTTCTCCCCCTTCTTTTTTTTTTCTCCACCTATCGCTGTCCCATTGCAGTGGGCTGTGTACAGCACTGGAGGTGCGTGTGTAAGCGTGCGCATCGAGGAAGAGGGAGTCGGAGGAGAGGATAAGCCGCTCACAATGGTCAGCCACATGTGTTTAGGTGCGCTTTTTTTTTTTTCTCCCAGGGAGGAACAAAGAGCCGGATATCACCCACGCAGGTGGCCGTCACAGTGGTGAGCAGAGTGGAGGCTGTCAGCGACAGGACCGAGGGGAGGATGAGGAACGGGGAGAGAGAGACAGAGAGGTGGATCGCGCGCGCACGGTCGGCAGCCATGTCTGCAGTCGCCCCTCCCTCCCTTTCTCCAGACTTCCTCCAGACTTCCTCTTCCACAAGGCCCCCCTTCCGTGCGTGTGAGCAGGCGCGTGGGTCAGCGGTGATTTGTTGTAGCGGAAGGGGGTGAGGTGAGGTTTATGTGACGGCACGGGAGGGAGAGTGGCCCAGACCAGCATAGGATCGATGTCTGCACCGAAGTGAATGGATGGATGAGAAGGAGTTGCGGCGGCGAAGTACCGTTTTTTTTTTTCTTTCTTTCTCCTGTTTTCTGACTCTTCCCTTTTTTTTTTTCTTTCCAGTGTTGAGCTCGATTTGAAGTGTGCACGCTTTTCTCTTATCACTCCTTTTTTTTTTTCCGCTGACTTCGCTGTCAGAGCCGTACGCATGTGTGCGTGTGTGCGTGTGTTTGCGCGCGTCTATGTGTCTGTGTTTGTGTGTGTCCTGTCGAGGCGGAACCCGAGGAACCCGTCTCTCCCACTCCCGCTTACTCCTCCGTTTCTCCTCTGTCCAAACTTGGGTCACTCTAGATGCGGAGCGTGGGTGGCTTTTGGGCAGGAAACGGGAGGAGTAGGCAGTCAGCGACCGGTGCACTCCATTACAGCTCACACTCTGACACAGACGCAGAGGCAGATACATACACGGACGCAGGGGCACAGCGGCGGAACTGGAGAGGAAGCAGCCCGTCTTGGTCAAACAGTATGCTGAAGCGAAAGAGAGAGAGAGGTACAAAGAGAGAGATGTGAAGGAGAAGCAAAAGAAAAACAAAACACACACAAAGACGAGCAAAAAAACGCTAGCAGTGAGCTGACGAGGACGGGTAACAGTCCAAGAAGAAACCAGGAGTGTGCAACTGGCCAGCCGCCTTCTCACTCACCAACCCCCACACACACATGCACACACAAACACGTATCTAAAAAAAAAAAAAAAAAAGAGGAGTAGTGGACGAGAGCAAGGGTGAGCCTTTATCACCACCGCGGCCGTGTGAGAAAAAAAAAAAAGGCTGTGGAGGGACTGGCAGAGGAGACAGACACACGCCGCTGCCCCCCTACATGGCAACGTCGACAGCGCTGAGTTGCGAGGGAAGACGGCAGGGGCGAGTGTGGAAGGGGTGTGTAGGTAGGGAGGGAAAGGGGGGTGGAAGGGGTTCTGGTGGTGTCTTGGGCACAGACCAAGGACACACACACTTTTTTTTTTTTTTTTTGGTCGCATTCTTCTTCTCATGTCCGACTCCCCCCTCCCTCCTTCCCCTCCCCCGCACTTTCTTTGCTGGTTGTACCTCTCCCCTCCTCTCTTACATCTCGTCCTCGTTCTCTCCGCACACGACCCGATGCTGCTGCTGCTGCTGCTGCTCTCTCTCCCTCCCGTTCTCTCTGCGCAGCTCACAGGGCACTTTTCTCGCCGGCTGGAAGTGACTCTGTCGTCGTGGTCCCTCTCTCTCTGTGTGTGTATGTGTGTACGTGTGTTTGTGGGAGCTGGTGATTTGATCTGGTTCTCTTCCGTCCCCCCTCCCCATTCTTCCCCGCTCGTTTCCTTGTAGCTGTTGATGCTCCGTCTTGCGCACTTGCGAGGGAGTGCGTACGTGGGTTTTTTTGTGTGTTTGTGTGTTTGTTTGTATGTGTGTGTGTGTCTATGTGAGCGTGGGTGCGTCCTTGTTTGTCTGTCTCAGCACGTATCTGTGAGCTTGCGTGCGTGCGTGCGTGCGTGTGTATGTGTGTATGTGTGTGAGTGCGAGTATGATGAGGTTGCCGAAGAAGAAGAAGCAAGCATGAAGAAGGAAGGACTATCCCCACCCCCATCCTTTTGTTCCTCCACCCCCACTGCCAAAAAAAAAAAAAAAGAGGAAGGGGGAGTTGCGCACAACAACCCAAAACAACTGAACGCGTGGTAGAGAGTGAGGTAAGACCCACAGCGGCGAGAACACAGCAGACGTGTTTGAAAGGTTGAAAACAAAACAAAAAAAAAAAGAACTGGCTAGACTCTGGAAGACACGCCTTGCGGAAGTAGTGAAGGACAACGAAGAAACACCGGTTTACAAACACGCAGTGGGACAAAGACAGGATCGCAAAGACAGGGGGAAAGACGTTGTAAGATGAGGACGCAGACACTATGGGAGATGCAGGACAGGGTGCAGGTGTGTGTGTGTGTGTGTGGGGTTTCTCCTTCTGCTACCACCTCCGGCGCTTGCCCGGCATCGCACGGTGACACGCAGTGGCCCTTGCTGGTGTAGCTTGGTGGTGTAGTGGAAGAGACAGCGTCGCCTCCCTCCCCCTTCCTGTTCGTTCACCTCCCTCCCTCCTCACGCTGGTGAGCAATTCGTTTTTTGCTCCTGTGCGTACGAGCGTAAAAAAAAAAAAAGAACCAAAGTGGTGTCTGCGACTCCCGCGCTCATCAAACGCGTCCTTTTTTTCTCCTTTCCTGTGCGTCCCACACTCTGGAGAACTGCGTCTCCTTCACTGTCTCGCTCTCTCCTCCGACCTTGTCTGGAGGTGCTTCCCTGAGCTCTTCTTCTTCTGTCTCGTCCGTCCTTCGTCTGTTCAGGTTTTTTTTGTTTTTTTTTCTTCTTGTTCATTGTCGTTCTGTGTGTTGCATGCTGTTTGTGTGTTTCTTCCTCTTCTTCTCCGCCGTACGTCGACGCTAACGAGAACTGCAAAAAAAAAAAAGAAGAGTCACCACACTAGCGCCCCTCCCCCTCCTCTCCTCTCTCTCCTTGATGGTGGCCCTTCGAGCGCAGTGGCTACACCGATCACTGCCACAAAGCCGGGCGGCGCAGCGCCGCGTCAGGCACACGGGGCGTGTTTGTGTGTCCATATGCGTCGTCGAGGGTACGAGGGAGAGGGAGCAGGAGAAAAAAAAGAGAGGAGGACCAGCGTCAGGGCCGATGTGGAGCCGTATGTCTACCCGTGCGCCTCTGGCGCCGCTGCAGCGACGCGCTCAGGCTTTCTTGCGGCAGAGAGCGGGGAGGGGAGGGGGGAACGCACGTCTCTCCCTTCATCCTTTACATATCTTCTTCTTCGCCGTCACGCGCTTTCGCAGCTGCTGCGGCTCGGTCCTCCCTCTCTCCTTCCCAACCATCTCGCGGTTACTGCTTCCTGCAACACGCGGTGGCGCAGTTCCGTGAGCGCGACCGCGTGTTGCAGGACGCAATGCAGGTGGTAGGGGGGGGGGGAAGGTTGGGCGGAACGGACAGAGGGACTTTGGCGACTCCGACTGCGAGCCTCTTCACCATCACGAGCAACATACCCTCCTCTTCGTTGTCCCACTTTCATCTCACTGCGTGGCACCACCGTTCTCGTGTTCACAACATCAACGTGGACACGTGCTCTGCCTATCGCCACGGTGTCAAGATCACCCCGCGCTCACATCCACACGCCTACCTAACCTCCCGCAGCACATACACACACGCGTTTTTTCGTCTCCCCTTCGCTCCCTCTCTCTCAGTCGTTCTCTCTCAGCCTCTCTTCTCCCCTCTCCATCCCCCCTCAAGCAGCATCATGGCCACCACGTACGAGGAGTTCTCCGCTAAGCTGGACCGCCTCGATGAGGAGTTCAACAAGAAGATGCAGGAGCAGAACGCCAAGTTCTTTGCCGACAAGCCGGACGACTCGACGCTGTCGCCTGAGATGAAGGAGCACTACGAGAAGTTCGAGCGCATGATCCAGGAGCACACGGAGAAGTTCAACAAGAAGATGCACGAGCACTCGGAGCACTTCAAGCAGAAGTTCTCTGAGCTGCTGGAGCAGCAGAAGGCGGCGCAGTACCCCAGCAAGTAGAAGCCCCCCTCCCCGTCACACACACACACACACACACACACACAGGAGACGAGGAGGAGGAGTGAGGAAAGGTGTTGGACAGGGTAGGAGCGATTTGGTCCTTGTCTAGCCACACCGATCTACTCGCATCTATGAGGGGGACGCGCCAGACGTCTTTGCAGGTGCTGTTTGCGGGCGTGCAGTTGTGTGGCGGACGTGACGCACAAGCGCTGACGAGAGGTACGCAGTCTACAAACAAGTGGCCGTGCGACGGCGACTGCGGCGCACAGAGAAGTCACGGCAGCCATGGATCTATGCGTGCAGGGAGCGCCACGATAGTGCCGTTGTTGATGGACTGGTCCCCTCATCTCTCCCCCTCCCTTTCCACCCCATCGATGGCCTCCTCTCTCCCCCCTGTGTCCTCCTCCTCCTCTCCGTCTCCACCGCTGTCTTGTCATCATGGTCGCGGCCACTTCGGTGCGACACCGCACTCCGGGTCTCTCCGTCTCCGCACACGGCGAGCACAGCAGCGGTCAGGATACACAGAGAGAGAGAGGGAGAGGCGGCAGGGAAGAGATCTGGAGGACGGAGCGAGCCGGAAGGGCCGGCAGACAAGACAGATGGAGAGAACCGGTGGCACCACCAGACTCCAGATACCCTCTTCCAGTGCACGCGTGTTTTTTTTTTTTTTTCATTTAGCCCTCCCCACACTCTTTCGTCGCTGTTTTTTTTTTTTTTTGTTTGTCGTCCTCCCGTTGTTTCTGATCCATCTCTGTAGGCGTGACTCTGATGTACGCCCCTTCCCCCCCCCCTCACTCTCTGTCCCTCTCTCTCTTTATCCTCTCCGCCCCACACACAATGGACTGGTTTAGCAGCGCTACAGACACACCGAGCGGTGTCTCACAGCCGGCAGGGGGGATGGAGAGGGGAGGGGGGGGGGAAGAGGAGGATGGAAAGGGAGGGACGAGAAAACACAACACAGACGCAGCCGTGCTTCTCGGTTTGCCGCATGCTGTGGTGGCCAGACGGGCGAGTGTGTCCCTCATCCGTGGACAACTTTTTTTTTTTCTTTTTCTCTCTTCATACAGCATCTAGAGTTGTTCTCCTCCCACCTCCCTCCCCCCCATCCTCCACCTTCCTCTCCTCTCCCCACCACACATTGTTATGAGAAATGTGCTCTTCTTGTCCATGTGTCTTTCCAGTGCGTCGCGTCGGTGCTCCTCTACGCACTTACTCTTCCTCGGCTGTGGCCCGGCGTCAGCGTCGTGTGCTCATTGGTGCTGGAGAAAGAGAGCGGGCCACACGCAAACTCCCACGCGTCTCTCACATCTCTGCTCCGCAGTGGCCACGCCATGATGTGTCTGTGCTGTGGGAGGCGGGTGACCCCTCCTTCCTTCCGTCCCCACCCCTCCTCTCGACTTGGGCCGTGTCATGGCGTCGTCTCCCGCCCCCTGCACTACACCAGAGCGACTCTTTGAGTTTTTTTTTTTTTGTATGGCCGTTAGAGGCACACACACACGCGGTGGAGCACCGACGGCGTCGGCCGGCCGACTTTCTCGGCCGATGGCTGATGCAAGAGGACACACTTGGCACTGCCGAGGAGGCACACAGTAGAACACCAGGCAAATATGCTGAAAGAAAACAACAACAACAACACATTCACTCACTCACACAGACACACGCGTAGAGAGAGGCACCTGAGCCGCATCTTTTTGTGGTGCTCACGCCGTGGTGCTGCGGCGTTGATGCACCCATTCATCCTCCCTGACGCGATTCCCTCTCCCTCTCCTTCTGCCCCGAGGCAGCTCAGCCGCCGACACGGAGTGAGTGCGTCGGAGTCAAAGGGAGGAGCACGCAGAGAGGATGTCTGCCTCAACAGTGGTGACTGCTGGCGTTTCCACGAACTCCGCTGTCGCGTGTCGTCGCACCCCCGTTTTTTTTTTATCTGTTTTTTCGATGATGCTCTTGGCCCTTTACTGCTTGCCTTGCTCCTCTCGCTCCCTCGCTCCCTTCCTCTCTAACCTTGCGTGTACATCCACGTCCCGCGCGCGCCTTCGGTACGCATGCGTCCTCATCGCCTCGACCACCGCTGCTGATGCCTTGCAGCTCTTTAAACCCCCGCCTCTTCTTCCACCACCAACATCGTTTTACTAGCATTTCGTCGTCTTCTTTTTCGTTTCCCCAGCACACGCATCGTTGCTCTGTAGATACCTCTCTCAGCCTCCACTCCTTCCTTCTCAACCTCTCTTCTCCCCTCTCCATCCCCCCCTCAAACAGCATCATGGCCACCACGTACGAGGAGTTCTCCGCTAAGCTGGACCGCCTCGATGAGGAGTTCAACAAGAAGATGCAGGAGCAGAACGCCAAGTTCTTCGCCGACAAGCCGGACGACTCGACGCTGTCGCCTGAGATGAAGGAGCACTACGAGAAGTTCGAGCGCATGATCCAGGAGCACACGGAGAAGTTCAACAAGAAGATGCACGAGCACTCGGAGCACTTCAAGCAGAAGTTCTCTGAGCTGCTGGAGCAGCAGAAGGCGGCGCAGTACCCCAGCAAGTAGAAGCCCCCCTCCCCGTCACACACACACACACAGGAGACGAGGATACGGAGTGGGGAAAGGTGTTGGGGGATGGGGCGGCGTAGCTGCGTCGGTGGCGGAGGAGCCGGCGAGTAGGGCTCCTCCGCCACCGCCCCCCTCTCTCCTTCACCCTCCCTCCGTCTCTTCCTCTTCTTGTGCACGTGTACTTCTTTGTTTTGATTCAACTTCCCCCCCTCTCTCTCTCTCTCCTCTCTCCCCCGTTCCTTCCCCCCACTCGCCCATGTCCCTCTCCTTTCACTCTCCCACGTCCACGCCTTCCGCCTCCCCCTTCCCCCTCCCCCTCCCCTCTCACGTCTCGGTGCCGCATCGCTTGTGCGCGGGAGTAGCATGCTCCGCGTGCATGCGGCGGGGGTTGACCGCGTAGCGTCCACCGTCGCCAACTCTTCCGTTTGCGCAGCTTTCCTCCCCCTCCCCTCCCCTTCGGAGGCTTGCGTCCTGTCACTCTTGTGCTGATGTCGGCGTTGTCGCGCGTGTGGTCACGTGACCACACTCGTCGCTCGCTCTCTCTTTCCCTCTCGCTCTCTCTCTCTTGTGCCATGCCGCCCGCTGCTACCGTGTCGGGCTCACGCGCCGGTCTGTAGTGGTGGGGAGGAACGGGGTGACGACGGGAGTGGAGAGGGGGTGGGGGGTGGGAGAGTACCGGGTCGTCAGCGCAGCTGCGTACGTGCGTCGGCGTGCAGGCGTGCCTGTATCTCTTGCGGGTGTGCGCAGGCTCACCGTCGCGAGAGGTGTGCGACGAGGGTGGTGGCGACCGGTCCGAGCCCGCGTCGACAGTGTGTGACAGACACATACATGTGGCTTGACAGAGGGGAGGGAAGGAGGGGGTGAGGGAGGAAGGGAGAGGAGAGCGAGAGAGAGAAGGGCGGAGATATAGAGTGACGGGTCACCCGGACGCGGCTCACGTGCACGCGAAGAGCTGCACCACCGCCGCGGTTCAACGTGACTGGTACACGGCAATGTATGTGTAAGTCCAAAGTGTACCCAGAACACCAGAGTTGACCCTCACCCATCCATAGCAACGCTATCCCCTTCCTCTCTCCCTCCCTGTTCCCCCTCCCTGCGCTGCCACCGCGCAAGCGTGCTGAGCTCCGATGCTGACGATGCCACGATGCACGTCGGCGCTCGGCTTGTGAATGGAGATGCGGCATCGTGCCGGTTGCTGCTCCACCTTCTGAGGGAGTGGGTACCGTGCCAGCGTGGACAGTGCGGAGAGGCGCCTCCACAACACTCCCGTTGCCGCATCACACGGTCACTCTCTGTCTCTCTCTCTCACACTTTACTTCCTCCTCCCCCTTGCCGCCACGTTCGGCACCTCGGCTCCCACTGCGTCGACACGGCACACACTCACATACACACTCACGCGAGCGCCGCTGCTGTCCGTTGTCTTTCTCTGTCAGCGCTCTCGCTCACTTACTGTGAGGACGAGAATCTGTTTTTTTTTTTTTTTTTGTGTGTGTTTGGCGCTGCGGCGGGGACAAGTCAAAGTCGATCCTTCTACCCAAGACGTGCACCTGCGTCACACACACACACACACACACACACAAACAAGCACGCACGCGCGGAGACTCACTGTGACGCGATGCTGCGCCTTTGTCGCGTCCTGTGCTTCCGCATGAAGTGCGGTGACATGTACGTGGACTACAAGGTCATGTCGCGGAACCACCGCCGCTCGGTCCGCGTCGAGGACGCCTTGGTTGACCCGCTGCTGCCCATCACGGTCGTGCCACTGCCGTGGTTGGAGCAGCTGCGATGTCCCTCCACTCGTCTTCTCACCGGCTACCACAAGGAGGAGGCGGTGTACGCAACGCCCAAGTACGGCGACCGGCTCGATCGCTTGCCAGCGCGCGCGTCACCGTCGCCTGCGGCTGCCGTGGCGCCGCGGAAGGCGACCTCCAGTGTGTCCCCCAACGCGGTGCAGGCTGGACCAGTGGTGCTCTACGTGACAGGCCAGAGTACGCCGGTGGTGCTGAACCCCCTCTTTGTGCAGCCGGAGGAGTGGGGCTTAGCGCAGCCGAGCGGAGAGCTGGACCTCCGCTTCGGCATGGACGCCATCGAGCAGTGTTCCCTGTACGCCGAACTCCGCCCCGGTGGGCTGCTCTACTCGAAGCTCCCACACGCGAGTCTGGCGGCGGCGCTGGAGCCGGTACAAGACACCCTGAAGCGCTATGGCATGAGGTGCGGGCTCGCCGAGTCACCGTTGGTGCCGCGGCCGTGGACACGGATGCGCTACATGTTCATCGACGAGCTGCAGCGTGGACCCAAGATGACCGAGTTCGTCGGCTACAACCCTCGAAGTGGGACACCGTGGCGCTTCTCGCAGCACACCAAGTACTTCCGCACTGGTATCTGGCGCGAGACGACGCGGCGCAACGAGATGAACGACGGGCTTCACTCGCACAGCAGCTGGCAGAAGTCTCCGCAGCAGGCGGTGCCGGAGGTCAGCTTCCTCGCCCCGTTCCCGTAGCCGCCGCTGCCGCCACGAGAGCGTCGGCGTCGGCCGGCGTACTGGTCGGGGAGCAGCGACCTGCGTTGGTGGGACGCCCTGCACAGGCTGCGGTGGATCCTCTTCTTTGTTGTTGATGTGTGTGTGTGTGTGTGTGGTCGGCGTTGGCAACGTTTTCTTTTTGTTGTGTGGTTTGTGTGCCTTTCGTGAATGACGTGCCCCCCTCCTTCCCTTCTGGTGTTGCTCCCTCCGTCGTCCCACTCGTGCGTTCGACTCTGCTCCCCAGCACCGAAGCCCCGTCTCCCTCCGTCGCAGTCTCTGTCGCAGTCTGCGTGTGAGCATGTGTCTGTGTATCTGTGTGTCTGTGTGTGTCTGTGTGTTGGTTGTCACAAGGGTCTCCAGTTTGGTGGAACGTCTCTCCGTCTCCTCATCCTTCTTGACCTCGCGTCGGATGTTGAGGAGGCGACGTGTACTGCGCCGAGTCGAGTGGCAGCGGAGGCAGGCGCAGAAGCAGCAGCGCCGGTGAGAGGAGGAGGAGGAGGGTGCTGCACGGCGGCTCGTCCTCCGCAACGGGCCATAGTGTGGTCATCGGTGTGTGTGTGCGTTGCACTCCTCCTCCTCCTCTACCGCCGCCGCCGCTCTCTCTCTCCTGCGTAGCGCCGCGCCGTCTCCCTTCAGGCGCTGTCGTCGTCGTCGTCCCCTCCCCCCTCACGGCTGTGCGTGGCCGCTGTACCAGTGTCTGCGCCTCGGTGTGTGCGTCCCAGGTGGTCTCTCCCTCTGTGTGCGTGAGTGTGCCGGTGCCACCAGAGAACTCGGCTCACTCGTCTCCCGCTCCTTCCTCACCCGCCGTCGTCTTTCCACTCCTTCCCTCACCGCCGCGGCTGCTGTGTGACACTTCACCATGAGATCGTGTACTGCAGTCGTGGATGGCGTTGCGTTCGTGCTCGCGTGCGCTGCCTCGGCACACCCCCGCTGGGGCCGCGACGCGGTGCCTCTGCCCGTGGGGCCGGGGGCTGTGGCAACGATCGCAGCCGTCGCCGCGTGGCCGCCACCACGCGGCCGCGTCATCCTCTGCCCGTAGTCTCCTGTCGCCGTTTGGTGCCGCTCTGCAGGGCCCATCGCGAGGTCCGCAAGCCGCGTTCGCCGAGCCCCTCGAAGCGTGGCTCGCCGTGCTCGCCGACACGGTTCCCTTCTACAAGGACTGCCTCGTCGTCTGCTCCTCCACCGCCTCGCCGGCACAGGTGAGGCATGTCTGGAACCGCTCCCGAGAGCACATCCCCACCGCCCACGTCGGCTCCCTCACGCCGCGGCGACCGGGGAGCGAGCCCGCCTCGTCGACACCTCTCGTCGCCGCGCCAGCCGTCACCGCGTCTCCCCCGCCGCACACGTCGTCACGAACCACACCACCGTCGCACCCCCTCGGCGGCGGCACCGTCCGCGGTGGCGGTGGTCCTCTCGCCACGAGCGTCGCGGCCCGCAGCGTGCCGTCCCTGCACTCGCCGCTCGAACAAATCCCAGCCGGTTCGCTGGACCTCGTTGTCTTCCCCGGCAACGTCTTTGCGCACGAGATGCTCTTCGACGCGCCGTGGCACCTGTCGCTGGCACACCGCGCCCTCCGCCCGCACGGCGTCGTCGCCATCGTTGGCCACGTCGTCGAGGCGGACGTGGCCGCGCCGGAGTGGGCGGCGGTCGATGCACGGGGCTACGTCGAGAGTACGCATGCCGCGGCACAAGAGGCACTGCGACTGTCCGCCAGTGCGGAGGCTGGGGTGTCGCTCGGACTCGCGAGCGAGCCCGCCCGCCGCCTCCGCCGGGCGGTGGAGGTGCACGAGACACTGCGTGTCGGCCACGCAGACGTCTTCTTCCCCTTCCCGAGCGTGCGCCGGCGCTGGTTCACCTCCGAGTACGCGCTGCGCCCCGCCGAGCTTGCAGCTCACTACCGTGCCACCCCTCTCTACCAAGCCCTCCACGACCCCGCCGGCTCTCTCTGGCGGAGTCAGCTGCAGTTCACCACCGCTGCCGCTGCGGTGGCTGGCGTCGGCGCTGCGGACGACTTCTTCGTCGGCGCGGCGGAGGACGGCGGAGGGGACGCGCCACGCACCGCGGGCGACCTCCTCTCGACGTGGTCGCCTCTCGGCGTGCGGCGCCGCTGCGAGCACGTCGACCCGCTCGACATGCTGCAGGCTGTAATGGACGCCAACGACACCACCACCACCACCGCTGCGGCTACGGCTGCTGCGCCGCCGTTACGAGTGCAGGTGCGGCACTTTGTGGTGACGTGCAGCACGCGTAGCATGAATGCGGTGGCCTTGGACGAGGGTGGCGCGGCAGCGGCGCGTCACCGTCTCCCCTCCGCGGAGCCACGTGAGCAGCGCCAGCTGCCATCATCGCGTAGCCCCTTCCCCGCACCAGCAGTTGTGTGACGCGCCACCCCGCCTCGGCACACCCGCCAACGATGGAAACAGTCTGACTGTGCCCCCCCCCCCGTTTTTTATTTGGAATAAGGGGGGGGGGATGCACACGGCGGTGCATTTTTTTGAGTGGCGATGCCCCCGGCGTCGATTCTCTGCGTGCCTCCTTGCAGGATGTGGGGACACAGCGAGAAGGGGGAGGGAGGAGGGAGGCGCCTACCCATGTGTTTGTCTGTGTGTGTGAGACGGTCGGCGTCTCTCTCCCTCTGCCCTCTTCCTTTGCCTCTCCCCCCCCTTCCCTTGCGGGGCGTTGTGGACGACTCGGAGCTCCACGGCAGCATCCATCGCGCACCGATGACCTCCGCGTCTCCGCGTGCGCCATCCGTGTTGACGCGCCACGCCGCCTCTGTCGTTGCGGTCGATCGGCAAGAACAGAACCGCACCTCCTGTGCATCGCGCCTTCTCTCTCACCTTCACTTCTCATTCCCCGCCTTCTCTCTCTCTCTCATCTCTCTGTACGCCGACCTGGCCAGCTCACACACACGGCCTGTGGTGTCTCAGCGGCTTCCACATCACCCTCCTCCTCTTCCTCTTCCTCTTCCTCCTCGGCTCACAACGCGGTGCTCTCCCCTCTACGCCTCTGCCCCCTTATTATTATTGTTGTGTTTCTGCGTGGCGGCACTGTGTGGTGTCTCCGTGGTGGATCTGTAGCACTTCCAGCGTAGCAGACGACGTGGTTCGGCTGTTCCGCACTTCCAGCTGCGTTCATTCCCCGGTGCGACTCTATCTCTTCCTCTCCCTCACATCTGATCACACACACACACACAAACAGAGAGGCACGTTGCAGCCACTTTCGAAGTTTCTCTCTCTCTTCTAGATCTCCTCTTCACGAGTCGTGGTTTCTCCCCGTCTTTGTTGAATCTCGCGCACTCCCGCTTTGGACGACACACACAGACACACACACACACACACACACACACAGCCGCTCGCTTCGACTCTCTCTCTCTCTCTCTCACATCTCCGCTCCTCTGCTACGGATACGTTGTGCTGTGCGCATCTTTTCCTCTGCTTTCTTTCACCCTTTTTTTTTGTGCTTCGTGAGAGTCGGTGTCTTGCTCCGCGTTACGCGTGTTGTTGCACTTGTGACGGTGCACAGCCGAGCTCTTTTTTTTTTTTTTTTCTGCAGTGGCACTCTCGCTCTTCCTTTCTCTCTCTCTCTGTGTCTGTCGCTGATCAAACACGGGTGGACCCACTCTCTTTGTCACATCGCGGAGACGTGGTGATGTCGCTGCCCGTGGGCAGTGTCCACTAGAGAGAGAGACCTCCCCGCTCGCCACCGGTGCACGGTACAACGCGTATCCTCCAGCAATCGCACACACACACACACATACACATACACGCATCAATACGAAGGGTGGAGTGGGCAGGCGGTGCGATGAACTTTGTGAACACCTATTTGCTCCTCCCGCTGCAGCGCAAGATCTTCAAGAACTTCGGCCACTATGACTACCAGACGAGTACGTTTCACCTCAACGAGGAGCGGGTGAACGAGGTCTTCTTCGACCCCGCCTACAACCCATTCGTCGATGTACTTCGGGAGACGTCACATGCGTCAGCGGTCGCGTCAGCCAAGGCGGCGGCGGCGGCCGCGGCAGCAACGCAGCAGCAGCAGCAGCAGCAACGGCGCCGCAGACGATCTGTTTCCACTTCTTCTCCTCCGCCCCCTCCACGCCGTGGAGCCGCCGCAAGAGACGAGGGTGCGGGCGGTGCACTCTCCTCTTCGCCAGCGCCGCCGTGTGGCGAGTCTGACGGCGTCCTAGAGGGCGCAGTAGCGGCCACTGCGTCCACAGCATCGGCCGAGGAGCCGGCGAGGTCTGCGACGGCGCCGCACCCTGGCGCTGCCGCACGCGGTCCGCCGCTACGCCTGCTGATCGGCCGCATCCGCTCCGCCGGCCTCGTCACGTTTCTGCGGCGGGTGACCACCCAGAAGTCGCTGGCCGTGGAGTCGGTCGAGATGGTGTTCGACGCTGCCGCGGCTGTCGCCGCCGCGCATCCCACCAGCAGCCCATCGCACACCACCGCCGTGTCCCCGGTGAGCCCGCTCGCCGGCGGTGCGCATGAGGCGGGCCGCGCCGGCACGGACGAGCGCGCCGCCTCACCGCCACCTGACGCTGACGCCGCCACCGCCACAGCGCGTCGCCACACTGGTGCGGAGGAGGGGGAGGGGGAGGAGGAGCGTACCGGCGATAGGGAGGCGAGGTCGACGGGTGGGTCGCTCGCGTCGCCGAGACGGCAGCGGCGCGGCGAGGCGACCACTATGGCGCACTCCTACTCCATCGAGGACCACTCGTGGCTCACCCCCGACGCCGACGCCGTCGACGACCCGGCAGATAGCGGAGCGGCGGACCTGAGCGACGGCGGCCTTGGCGGGGGATCACCCACCTCAGCCGGCGCTCTCAGCGCCGCGACGCCGTTCCACACGGTCGGCGAACTCGTGATGTACCTGAAGCAGCAGCTGCAGGGCTTGACGGTTGAGGTGGAGGAGGTGCGGCTGACGGTGTGCGTCCCACCGGCCGGGGCCGCCGAGTCCGTTGTGCGTGGCGCCAGTGACGCGACTCACCGCGGTGGTCGCCCGCCACCACGCGGCCCGGCGAGCGCGTCCAGGACCCCGCTTCGAGTGCGCCGCGGGACGCGGGTGCTTCACCTCTCCTGCCGTCGGGGGCTGCGCTTCACCGTCGACGAGTCGGGTGGGGCGGCGGCGGAGGACATGCAGTGCACCGCCGCGCTCCAGGACTGGCAGTGCTACGTCCACGTCATGGCGGACGAGGGCCCGCTGCCGTCGGCCTTCCCCCTTGACGACCTGGTGTTCGCCACCTCCGCCGCGCAGTGCGGCGCGGAGACGGCGACGGGTGCCGGTGAGTCTGCCGGGGCTGCCACGGCGGTCGCGGCCCCCGTCACGGTGCGTGTCACCCGCCAAGGCGGCGGTGTCGCGGCCCCCGCCGGCGTCGCGGCCCCGTCGCTTCCGAGGGTTCTCGTGGATGTGGATGCGGCGTGCGGCTGGAGCGCCGTGTTGTCGGCCGTGCAGGTGGCGCATCTCGTGGACATGCTGAGATCGGTGGTGGCGGGTGGTGACGCGGCTGGCGCGGAGGGCAGCGCGGCTGGCGCGGACACTGTCTCCACCGCCACATCCACCAGCGATGCAGTCGATGCACCCGCAGAGGCGGGGAGACAGGCGGCGCCACTGTCCTGCGACGAGGCCGCCGCGACGGCAGCGCCGGCCGCCACACCGCCGCGCACCGCTGCCAAGTACGTGCGTGTGCACTGCGGCGGGTGCTCCGTGACTCTCCTCACACACGCGGTTGTGAGCGCTGGCGTAGTGGCGCGTGCGTGGCGCGCGGCGCTCTCCGCCCCTCTGCGGGCACTCCTCGACACGCGCCTTCTCTCCGTCGCCGCCGCGCCGCACGGCGACGCCACTGTGCCGGTGTATGAGGCCCTCGCCAGTCCCCACCTCACATACGCCATGCGGGACGTCGACATTCTGTTCCCCAACATCGACGCCGACGCACCGCCGCCGCCGCCGAGCACCGGCGCCCCATCGCCGGCCACTCGCGTGTTTCAGCAGTCGGCCAAGAAGCGCCGCGTGTACCGGCGCATCTTCGACAACAAACTCGCTGACCCCGCCGTGACGGAGATGCTCGCCACGGCTCAGGCAGCCGCCACCGCCGGTGTTGGGGGCAGCGGCGGCGGCAACAGCAACAGCACGGGTGCTACCTTCTTCCTGGGCATCGGTGCCATCTCCTTCCTCGAGTACCGCAGCGCCGCTCTCGGAGACGCCGCGGTGCTGCCGGGCCCGGGACCGCTGCCGTGGTCGGCCGTGCGACCGGCGAGGCTCATGCACGCGGAGCGCAGTCCCTACGCCTGCGTCATGTTCCACCGCTCCACCCCGCCGCTGCGGGAGGCGGCGGCGCCGCCGTCCAGCGGCAAAGCGCCGTCCTCGTCGCCGCTGCGGATCTATCAAGAGACGATCATCGTTGGTGTCGCCAACATATCCGTCCAGCTGGATCCGGGGCTGCTGGAGGCTCTCGTCGAGTACGGCATCACACTGAAGGAGCTCATCGCACGCCTCCGCGGGGCACCCGCAGCGGCAGAGGGAGCAGAGGGTGGCGCTGCGACGGTGCCACTCGAGCCAGGCGCCGCCGCCGGCGCACCGGCGACGCAGGCCACACCGTCGTCCACACCCTCCTCCCCCTCCTTCCCCTCCGCATCGCCGTCACTGTCGCCGCCTCTGCGGCCGTGCGGCACACGGGAGGTCCGGACACGCAGCTCTGTGAAGGTCCTTCTGGAGAGCATCGACGTGTCGGTCCGCTTCCCTCTGCAAGCCAGCCCCACCGCTGCGGCCCAGCACCCGGCGCTGCTCGCCCGTCTCCTGCACCGCTTGCGGGAGGTGAGCGCGCACACGCACCACCGCAACCGCGTGCTCCTCCGCCGGCACGCGCGACAGACACCGGGCCGCGTAGGCACTCTCCCCGCCGCCGGCTCCGCGGCGGCGGCGGCCCTCGCCGAGCAAGAGCGGCTCGGCTTTCCGGAGGACGTCGACGGGCACGCGCGCTTCTTTCCAGAGCTGCTGCGCTTCTCGCTCCGCGACTTGCAGGTGGAGCACACCCCGACCACCGCCGCTGCCACGCCACGCGGCAGTCCCGACGTCAACGCCGACGCATCGACTCCCGTCGACACCGCTGCCGCCGCTTCTGGCGTCTCGGCTACAGTGGCCGCGGGGAGGTGCGTCCCGGCCAGCACGGCCGTCAAATGGCGCGAGGCGGTGGTGGATGTGCAGGACATCGTCGAACAGAACACTTCGGAGCTCTTCCGCGTCGACTACAGCCGCGAGATGAGCATCTGCATCACACACACGAGCCTCGACTGTTCCGGTGGCTCTACACGCACCCCGTGGCGTGCGCTAGAGCGTGTCCTCGCGCTGCAGGTCCGCCTCGGCGAGATCACATCTTCGGCGCTGACGCAGGACGACTACCTGCTCTCGTCTCACTACATGAGCGAGCTCCTTCACACGCTGTCGCGGTGTCGCCAGCGGCTGCACGCCGGAGAGACGGCGACCGCGGCCAACCCCGACGCCGCCGGTGCACCGCCGCTGGACGAGGACCTCTCCAGCGCGGCCGTGGCTGCCGCGGATGGCCGTGGTGTGGGTGTCGATGGCCGCGCCTCGGCAAACGGTGGCGAGCACGCCGGCAGACCGCCCGGCGCTGGTCAGGCGTGCGAGGGCTACCCGGCGCTGCAGGGGGACCGCCCCACGAGCACCCTCGCGGAGGCGTTCGCCATCGCAGACGAGCTGAACACCAGCTGCAGCGCTGACGGCGTGGGTGGACGCGGGACTGCGCGGCTCTCCAGCGCCTCACCACAGGGCGATGGGGACGACGCCGCAGTGCGTGACGTCGTGCCGGCGCTGTGGTGCCTGCTGGCCACGACGTGCACATCGCTCGACATCCACGTCAGCCGTGTCCGCCTCGGACTCTTCGCACCACGCCTGTCGCCGATGGGCCAGGTTGTGGGGGAGCCGCTGTACCGGTGCCTGCCGAGAGCGCAGCGGGCTCAACTGGTCGACCTGAACTTCCTCTACCACCTCTACGTCATGGAGCTCACCGGTGTGTCGGTGCGTGCGCTGGTCGGCGACGGCACGTCCGCCAATGCTGGGCAGGCCACCTACGCGCGCGTCCGTGTCGGCGGCTTCTCTCTACGGGAGCGGCAGCCGCTCTCGGCTCCCTCCCGTGACGGTCGCGGTGCAGCCGGGTCAGGGGCGGCCGGCGCACCGTCCCTGTTCACGAGCTACGTCTCTGCCGCGCCGGGCCTCGGCGGCACTCCTGCTGGCGCGCCACCGCCCGGCACGGGCACTCGCCGCGACCTCGCCTTCTACTTCCCACGGAGTCACACGGCGCCGACGGGTGCGCGACGCGCCGGCACGGTCGTGCACTTGGTGCAGAGCTGTGCAGAGGCGAGAGGCGGTGCTGGCGGGGGTGTGTGGGAGACGGCGGGGGAGGAGGGAGAGCAGCGGGTCGATGTGGGTCGTGACGGCCCGCGCAGGCCCCGCAGCGCGCGAGTGTTGTCCGAGTCGTGGGCTGCCTACGTGTGTGAGCTGCAGTCCGTCGCCGCACCGCTGCCGCCGCCAGCACGTGTCAGCGACGGTGGGGTGTGCGAGGTCTGCTTCCTTGAGGCCACTGCGGCTGCGCACGTCGTGGCCGGCGCCAACCGTCGTCCCGGCGCCTCCCCGCCGCCACCGCCGGCCGCCACCGCTGCTGCTGCCGCTACTGGTGCTGCTGCGACGCGGACGGCGGCCGACACGCGGCGTGTGTGGCTTCAGCTGGCGAACCTCGCGCTGCATCACGCCGTCGCGTACAACGGGGACCATCTCGCCGCGGTGCTGCGGCAGTTCTTCAGCGGCGGCGATGGTGCGGCGATGGACACACCCGGCGAGGTGGTTGCGTACAACGGCATCGACCGCGGCGGCGACGGCGGCGACGGCGACAGCATGGCGGCGGGGGCTGTGCTGCCAGACTCCCCGACGGACATGCCGCAGTGGCAGACCGAGGTGCGCGTGAGCATCGTGAACCTGATGGCGACATACCGGCCCCGTGGCGTGGTCCACTCCCTCGCGGTGCTGCTGCTGCCTCGCGCCGCGGTGCTTGTGGAGCTCCCCCCGGCCCCGGCGCCGCCTGCGTCCGCGACAGAGGCGACGAGGCGGGCTGTGTCGCCAGAGCCGAGGGGCGGTGACGGCGGAGCGGCTGCCCGCCCCACCGCGACGCCGCTCCCGCCGACGTCTTCAGCGGACGTGTCGCCGTCGCTGGCGGTGCGAGCACAGGCGTGGCTGCACACGGCCCTGCCGCTCTACGTGTGCAACGACTGCGACGTGGAGACGCTGATGCGCGAGATCCTCGACCCGGCGGAGAGTGATGACTGGGGCGTCGACTTGGAGAGCGCCGGGTTCGTCCGTCTGTGCGAGCTGGTCTCCACCGCAGCAGCTGCTGCGCCGCACGACCGCGCAGCCGCCGCGGCGTCACCTCCGGCACGGCTGCCCATGCCGAACCTCGTCCTCGCCGTGCGGTCGCCGAGCGCCACCGCGCCTGTGTCGAGCTCGGGGAGCGGAGAGAACAGCGCCGGTGGCGGCGACGTCGCCGACTGCGTACTCGCGACGCCGGCGGTGTCGGCGCAGCTGCAGCACGTGGAGCTGTCCGCCTTCATGGCGAAGGACACGTTCGCCGTCTTCCGCGACATGGTGGAGACGTGGGGCGCCGGCGCGGACCTGGAGGCGACGGAGGCGCCAGCCGCGCTCGTGATGCGCAGCGGGCCAGGCTTCGAGTGGGTGGCCGAGGAAGTGGCACGCAGCTGCGCACCCATGACGTTCCGCATGAACCCCTACTTGAAGGCGGCCGACTCGGAGCTGAAGGGAGGGAGCAGCGGCGCCGCGCAGCCGTCGAGAGTGGGGGTGCCGCCACTCATGCGCCACGTCGCGAGCGTGGACGACTACACGTCGCACTTGCCGCTGCTGCGGCACACCGCGTCGTCGCAGACGTCCTACACCGTCGAGCCGCCCTGGGCAGCGCCAGAGCTCTCGCTCCTCGGGCCGCCCGCCGTGCACACCGACGGCCGCGGTGCAGCCCGCTCTGCCTTCCGCAGCAGCGCCACCGCGTACGACTACAACCACTGGCTCGACACGCTTCACGCTTCACTCGGCCGAGACCCGCACCTCTACAGCACCTATCAGGCACGCGCCATCCAGCTGTTAGACGGGGCACCGTGGGTGCCGGTGCGCCACGAGAGCGCGCAGGGTGACCACAGCGTGGTGTCGCCTCCGCTGCCGCCGGCGCCGTTGTCCGCATCGTCGCGGGCGGCCGCTCTCGCGTCGCCGCGACAGTACGCCGACATCTCAGACGCCGTCTCCCTGCCGAGCAGCGGCGGCGACGACTGCGACGACGACGACGCGGTGACTGCCGCCCGCCCCAGACAAGCGGCCGGCCACGTCGACGGCGGCGGCGTTGGTGGCGGCCATCGTCGTGGGAAGGCGCTCTTCTTGTCCTCTCCGCCACGCCAACAAGGGACAAACGCGTCTGCGACTCTCTCCTCCGCCTCGTCCTCGTCCTCGTCCTCGTCGTCCTTCTCTGACTTGGAGGACACCGTGGCGTCCACGGCGCGTGTGCGGTGGCGTGTGCTGCCGCCGCCGGACCTCTCCACACCGCCGCCGCACCGCTCGGACGATGACCCCGTCAGCGACGACCACACCCGCGCCGCCCCCCACATCGCTGCCGCCGTCCCACCGGCGCTCGGCGGCGAGGGTGAGCTGGACTTGTTCTCCGTGTGCGCGCGGCAGCCGCACTTCCTCTGCTGCTGGTCGAGCGAGCGCGTCAAGGCGGCGCGGCAGCATCGGGACGCTGTGCGGCTCAACCAGCTCGACCGCACCGACGATGCCATTCTTCACGACTCCGCCGAGAGGTACCTGTACCCGCCGGTGGAGCTCGAGTTCTTCCTCAGCGACTGCTCCGTCAACGTGAGCCTGTACGAGGGCACGGATCTGATGGCAGCCGCGGTGCGGAAGCAGCGCCGCGGGTACCTTCAGATCGTGTCGAGGGGAGCCAGTCTGGCGCAGGCCGCGCCGTACGCCTCTGGCAGCGCGCAGGCGGACACGGGCCGCGGCGGCGGCGTCTCGTCCGGTACCACAGCCACCGCGGCGCCCATGTCTGCGGCAGCACCGCAGTCCAGTCTGTCGGCGCTCCACGATGGGCGTACGCAGCACTCGCTCTCGAAGGCGAGCGGCGCAGCTACCGACAGCGCCGGTGGTGAGTCCTCGGCGTCGCGGCTGGAGCGCCTGCACGAGCGCGGGTCGCGCAGCGGGTTCGGTGACCGGAACGCCAGCAAACGTCTCGTGCTGAGCTGCCGTGACATCACCGTCCAGCTCGACACGTTTCCGCAGGCGGCGGAGGAGGACGTGTGGTTCAACGTCGTGGTCGGCGAGGTGACCGTCTTCGACTGCATCGACACGAGCCGCGTGCACCGCCTGCTCACCGCCACGCCGCAGCTGCCAGCGTCCTCCGCCGCGCGTGCCGCAGAGGGAGGAGGAGGAGGAGGCGGCTCTGCTGCGATGCCGGGCCTCCGGAGTGGCGGCGGCGGCAGCGGCCGTCGCGGTGGGGTGGGCGACGTGCGACAGCTGGAGCTGACCGGGCTGCTGACGTCGTCGAAGAGTGTCCACGTCGCCGCCGTTGGAGGGAGGACGGAGGCCTCGCGCGCCTCCTTCACCGTCTCCCACTTCCAGCAGGGCGGAAGCGAGCTCTCGCTGGTGGTGCGACTGCAGCCAACGTCGCTCACGTGGAGTGGCGCGTCGGTGGACTTCGCGCGTGTGTTCTTCGCGGCGACCCCGCCGCCGGCGTCGCCGTCGTCCGGCCCTGGCGCCGCCGGCAGCGCGAGCGCCGCACCCGCAGCGGCATCGGCGCCAGCGCCGATGGACGCGGGCACCGTGTCCGGCACCGAGGCTCCGCCGCTCTTCTACCGCCGCGTCATCATCCTGCCCACCACCTTGACAATGGCGGGCTCCTTTGAGAGCGACAAGGGCATGTGGGCGGCCTGGAAGGAGGGCCACTCGCTCGACGCGCTGCGGAGCATCCCACTTCTGTCGTGGATCTCGCTAGATGAGATCCCGCTGCCGATTCCGCTGATGCGTGTCGAGGACTGCAGCAACGCCGGCGCACTGCTGCAGCGCATCGTCGAGGACTCCAACTGCATCTCCATTCGCTTCTTGCTGACAGCGTGCTGCTGCGGGCTCCAGCCGCTGTCTGCCGTGACGCGCGTCGGTGAGGCGGCGCGGGGCCTTCTTCTGCTGCCGCTCTCCAACTACCGCGGCGCCGCACTCCACCACGCCATCCGCACCGCGTCGTCCGTGTTCATGCAGGAGCTGCTCACCCAGACCTCCGGCATGGCCGCGCTGCTGGCGAGCGGCTCCTACCACGCGAGCCGCTCCCTCCTCGAGGTGCTCGTGTCCGCGCCGCCCACACTCACGGTCGCGGAGCCATCGCGTGCAGCCCAGCCTATCGGCGTCGCAGAGGGCTGGCAGCAGGGTCAGGAGCAGCTGCGTGTGGGGCTGCAGGAGGCGCTCGCCATGGCCAGCTACTGCACCGACGCAGATGGCGGTCTTCTTCGTGTTCCCGCAGCGGCACTTCGCCTGCTCATGGGCATCTCTGGCGCCGCGACGACAACGTTGTGGGGTGTGCGCAACAGCCAAGGCAGCGCCGCACGTGAGCGTGACGGCCACATTTACAAGCAAAAGATGTAGCGTGTGTCTCTCTCCTCGCTGCCGGCTCTCTCTTTGCAAGCTGTTTGGAGGGCATGAAGGTGGATGCGCGGGTGGTGATGGTGTTGGTGGTGGTGGTGAAGAGAAGTGGGGCGGGAAGTGATGACTGCTACTGCGACACTCTCGTGTGTGAGAGAGCACACACACACATACACACACACACATACACATCTGCACTCTCTCCACACGCGCCACCGTTTTTTTTTTTTTTTCTGTTTTCATTTTGTTCCGGCTCTGCTTCTCCGCAGCGGCCGTTTCGCGTCTGAAAGCGAAGCAGCGACGTCCACGATTCGGCCTGTGCTATCCTGTATCACCACCAAACACCCTCTCCTCTTTTTTTTTTTTTTTCACTCTCTCTTTCTCTCCTGTTGCACTTCCCCGTGTTGCTCGCGGGTGTGTGTGTATGTGTGTGTGTGTGTTTGTGTGTGTTGCTCGTTGATGAAGCGCCGCGCTGTTGTGGATGCGCCTCCACAGCGCACTGCTCGCCGACAGAGAGACGGCGGAATGCTGTTGCTGCTTCTTTTTTTTTTTTTTTCTTCCATCCCCACCACCCTTGCTGTGTCCTTGTCTGAGTCCCTTTCCGTGTCACGGGACATCCCTGCTGTGGCGCTCTCTCGCGTCTTCGCGGCGGTGCGTATCGCTGCTGTGGTCTCTGTGGGGCCCGCAGTGTGGAGTGCAACGAAGCGGAGAAAAAAAAAAGAGAAAGGCAGGGGCCGTTGCAAGCTGCGTTGGGTGCGGCTCGTCTGTCTCCGCTCTCTCGTCCTCCTGCACTGCAGCCACTCGTCGCTGCTTGCCCACTCTCTCATGGGCAGACCGAGACGTATGTGTGTGTGTGTCTTCTCCTTCTGCGCGCTCCTCCCCGTCTTCTCTTGCCTCTCTACATCTTATACCGCTTCACCTCCATGTGTGCTCATCTTCATTTTCTTTTTTTTTGTTTTCCTCCCCCCTCCCCTTTCTTCTCCTCGAGAGGAGCAGCTTAGCGTTGCTCGCTGTCCTCTGCCACGTTGTGTGCACGCGTCACATACGCCGTCACTTCCCCCCACACATACAAGCAACACACACACACCTCCACACGCACACACACCGACACAACCACACACACGCACACATCCACACGTGCTTGCTCACGTGTCGCAGCGCCGTACCACAACATCGGGGAGACGGTGATGGATGGGAAGGTGGTGGTGTTTTTGCGTGTCAGCAGCGTGGCCCGCATCCCGCTGTACCACCACCTGCGCTCGCTCGGCGTGACACTCGTGCTGGTGCACCCCCACACCCCACTCTCTGAGTTCGATGGCATCTTCCACCACTGGCTGCGGCAGGAGACGGACGATGTAGAGGAGGTGTACCGCACCGTGTCCGCCTTCCTCGCGTCGCGCGGCCTCACCGCCAGTGCCGTGGTGTCCTTCGACGAGTACGCTGTGTATCAAGCCGCGGCGGTCGCCGCGCGCCTCGACCTCGTCCCGGTGCCGCTGCCGCCGGCCGCCATCCAGCAGAACAACCTGAAGGACTCGTTCCGGCGTTTTTGCCAAGAGCACGACATCTCATCGCCCAAGTCAGTGCCGCTCTCGGCGGCAGCGGCACTGCTTCCCACACCCGCCACGATGGCAGCACTCGCACGCGACCCTGAGGGGCTCGCCGCGGCCTTCGAGAGTGTACGACCGGCGCTCGTGGTGTCTCTTGCCTCGGCGATGGCGGCGGCGGCGGTGGAGTTCCCGATCGTGTTGAAGCCGAGCCCCGGGGCAGGGAGCCTGCTCGCCCGCTGGTGCCCCACCGCCGAGGACGCGGTGTCGCATGTGTGGCGCATGTGGATCGCCCTCGCGAACCACCCAGACACGAGGTACTTCGCCGCCGTGGCGCGCGGGGCACCTGCCGGCGGTGTTGGCGGCACGGCCGCCGAGACGTCTGCGAACCCGGTGCACATCCTCGCCGAGGAGTACATCGAGGGGCAGGAGGTGGACATGGACTGCATCGTGGAGCACGGCGTCGTGCGCTTCTGCGCTGTCTCGGACAACTTCGCGCCGTCCCCGCCGTACTTCGCCGAGGTGGGCGGGCTGTGCCCGTCAGCGCTGGACGTGGAGGCGCAGGAGGCGCTGCGAGACTTGCTGGAGTCCTACGTCCGTGCGCAGGGTACGCGGCTGCACGGCGTGCTCCACTTCGAGGCCAAGTACGACCCAGCACGTCGGAGGGCGTACGTGATCGAGGTGAACTGTCGGCCGGGGAGCGCGGAGACGTACACGATGCTGCACACCGTGTACCGAGAGGTGAACCTCGGCGAGGCTCTCGTGCGCTGCGCGCTGCAGCTTCCCATTCGGGATCAGCTGGCACGGCACTTCCCGGAGTCATTCACCGGCGAGCCAGAGGCACTGCTGCTGAACCGCGCGGCTACTGCGGCTCTGTGCGTCCCAGACGCAGACGTGGCCGCGCCGCCGACCATGTGGTCGATGCTCGGCGGCCCATCTCGCGGCTTCTTCCCCTCGCAGTGCTGGGCTGCCTCTGTGAATTTGTACCCTGCAGTGGCGGGTGTGCTGCGCAAGGCGCGCGTCCCTGTGGAGGACGACTCGCTGGTCGCTTACTCCGTCTCCGCGCGGCCCGGCGAGGCCGTTGCACCGCCGCCGACGCGCTTCTACCTGCTGTGCTGGATGGTGGCGCGCGGCAAGACGGCAGCGGAGGCGTTAGACAACATTCACCGTCTTACGAGCGCCTTTGAGCAGGAGGTGGCGCCGTAGCTATGCCCACTGATCAGCGCACCCCCCTCCCCCGCTTCTCGTCCCGCGCTCTCCCCCGCGCTCTCTCGCTCTCTTGCTCTCCGTCAGCGACTCATGCATCGTCTCCGCGTAACACGGCGCGTTCGCCTTCGACGGTGATGGTGGTGCTGGCTGCTCGAGATGGGCAGCGGAGGACGACAAGTGTGCGGTGCTCGCGTGTGTGGCCGCGTGATCTCTTTCTCTCTTTTTGTCGTCGTCGTCCTCCTCTTGATCCCCCTTCCTCTCCCTCTCTCCCTCTCTCCCTCTCTCCTTGTTTCATCGAGAGTGGTGAAGTAGTCCCCCGAGCAGGACACTGCTGAGGTGCACGACGAGGCCGGCAGCGTGGAGTGGAGCAAAGAAGGGGGAGGAGGAGTGAGAGAGGAGAGTGCGAGGAGGCGTGCAATGATGCGGCTCCGCTCCATCCCTCCCCTCTCGTCGTCTCTCTGTCTCTGTCTCTCTCTCCAGCGGTGAGTCTCTCCGCGATGACACACGCCCTGCGCGTGTGTGTGTGTGGGCCATTTTCCTCCGTATTTCGTGGCGTCTCTGCGTGTCTCCCGCTGTCTCTTCTTTTTTTTTTTTTTTTGCTCTTCTCGGCGTTGCTGTCTTTCCAACTCTCCTCACCTCTTCTCATGAAGCAGTGCAGCGAGTACTGAGGCTGCTGGCGGCGACAGTGGTGGTGGTGGTGGTGCCAGCGAGCGGTGGGAAAGGCTGGGGGAGTAGGAGAAGAGGAGGAAGAGCCACAGACGCGCGCGTGTGTGTGTGCGTGTGTGCGTGTGTGAAAGTGTATGAACAGAGTGGCACGGCTCATAGCTCTCTCTCTCTCTCGGACGCACGTGAAGCCCACACGCAGGTCTTTCAGGTCTGTGCTGTGCAGGCCACTCTGTAGACGCACGCCTCCCCATGCGCGCTATCCGCCCCCTCGCCTCTTCTCCTCCTCCTCGTCCTCCTCTTCTCCCCCTTTTTTTTTTGCGTTCTTGCTGGGCACTCTCGGTGCGACGACGGCGTGGGGCGGCGACGCCACTCCCTCCTCTCCCTTCGTTTGTTCCCCTCTCTCCCTTACCTACACTCACCAAAGCGGAGGACAGGTCGTCGTCGTTGTCGTCGTCGTCTCGCTCTCTCTCTCTCGCTGCTCCTCGCACCTCATTTCCTTCCTCGTCTGTCGTGCGTGTGAGGGTGCGCCCCCCCCCCTCTCACAGGACAACGTCGCAGCGCAGCGTGCCGTAAGAAACATGAGGAGTACCATGAAGGGGCTGGGGATGGGAAGGTACACAAGAATCGACAACGCCTGTGTGTGTGGCACAGTCGTTTGGAATCTCAGCATACACGCTTACTTTTTTTTAGTTTTTCGCGTGCATCAGCCGGCGGTGCCTGACGCGCGGCGGCGAGGGAGAAGCCGGTGCGGGACATGCACCCAACGTACACTAAGTTCACCGAGGCACACACAGACACACACACACACACACACACACAGACACACAGACACACACACAGGAGACATATGCAGACGCGCAGAAGTGCATGTGCGTAGCGGTTGGTGCGGTTTTCGAACCACAGTGCATGTTGGACCCCGCCGGTGGAGCCCGTATCTCGACGACGCCGTCACACTTCTCACCTTTTTTTTTTTTTACTGGTATCTGATGAGCTGCGTCTACTCCGGTGTGTGTTCATCCTTCATGCACGTCATCAGCGCATGTGCTTCTTGCTCCTCCTCCTCTTCCTGCTGCTGTTGCTGTACCGCTTGTGAAATAGACACTCCATTCCGCGAAGTTCAGGAGCTCTCGCGTCCTATCGTGGCCCAGCATGGCAGTGGCGGCGGTGCGAGTGAGCATGTCAGCGTGTCCACTCGTGTGTGTATACGAGTGTGTGTGTGTGTGTGCGTTCCACTTTTTTCTTTTTTTTTTTTCGTGTGTGTATTAGTTTCACGCTGAGTGTCTCTGCGTCTCCTGAACGTGTAAAAAAAAAAAAAACTGACGTCGTGCCTCTGCCGTGTCTCTGCCTGCGCGTCGCCTCTGTTCAGTCACCTCGACTGCCGTGTCTTTGACACGTACAAGAGTTGCGCGTGGCGCTCACGCCTCACCGAGATGAGGCGCGGGTGTGCGACTGGCGCACGCACTCTGTAGGTGAGTTGCGACGAGTCCGTTCTTTCGCACTTGACATCGCGTAGACAAGCAGACACGGTGTCATGGACACGCGAGCCGCCCCATCCCCCCCGTTGTCATCTGTGCCTCCTTCGTTGGCTCTGAGGCAGGAATGTGATGAGTTGAACTTCACTGTGCAGCGAGCAGACTCTCCCTCTCTCCACCTTCTGCTCTTCACCTCTCTTTCATTGTCCCTCTCTATCTATCACGCTTGGCAACACTCGTCACGGCAACGGTACTCCAGTCGAAGTCCGAGAAACGAAAGCGAAACACACACACACGCACATACATACATACAGACACATACGTCCATTGAAGGGGTACGAAGACGAGACACCGCGCGTGCGAGTGCCCGGAGGCCATCATCGCGGCAGTCGAGAGGTACGCGAGGCAGCGAGCGAGCACACCTCTCCTCCTCTCCGTCTCCGTCGCCTGCTACGGGAGGACTTTGACCGGAACTCCGTGCACTGTCCTGACATCACAGGACCCGTCGAGAGGAGCAGGAAACCAACGCGGTCCGCCCCGGTGCAGACGCCGCCTTCTCTCCGTCTCTCTCTCTCTCTCTTCCGTCACGACGCGTGTACACGACTCTTTTTTTTTTTTTTTCTTTGCTCTCGCTTCCCGGACCGTGTCCGCCATCCTCCTCCTCCGTAGCGACGCTGAACGTGCCGTGCCTCTCCTTCCACCCCGTACCCCTCGCCACTTGCAAGGAAAGAGAGTGAAAGAGAGTACCCTCCCCCTCTCTCTTCTCTCTCTCTCTTCCCTCTCTCCCCCTCCTTCTCCTCTCGTTGACTTGGTGTTATCGTGGCGCGGCGCGGAGGGTCTCACTTTTGCACGATCATTGTACTTTTCATTGTGAGTATTCACTTCCACCGCCGCGATTGCCTCTCTCCCACCCTCCCTCACCTCAGCGCTCCTTCCACATTTTTTTTTTTTTGTGTTTGTGTCTCCTCTTTTGTTTTGTGTGTGTCTGTGTGTGTGTCGAGGTCGCTCGTGGTCAGTTGGACGTGCAATCGGTTTCACTGTTGTTTGGGTTTTTTTTTTCCTTGGGTACTCGAGCAGGCTAGTTCCCTTCCCCCACCCCCCCTCTTGGAGCACTTCTGTGGCGCGAGGGAGGAGGTGCACCGGGCCGCGTCGTGCTGCCTTCGTGGGGACTCCATGCGTCACGGTGCAGAGGGCGGGGTCGGTGCCGCGGGTGGCGCCAGCCGGGAGCCGACGCCGAATCCCATCACCTACAACCTTGCCGCCCTCCGCCTCTCTCAGGCCCCGCGACTCGATGGCCATCCACCCCAGCAGGTAGTCGGCAGCGATGGCCACCGCAACCACGCGTCGCTCTCGCACAGCGACAGTGCAATCGTGACGGTGGAGCGCCGCGCGGGTGGTACCGGCTCCTTCACCCCCCCACAGCCGAGGCACAGCGGACACCACCTTCCCATCCCGGCCTCCGCCGCCGCCGCCGCCGCCGCTGCTGCCGCGCAGGTGGCGCACATCTCCGCTACCTCTCACACAGGGGCTGCCGCTCCGCCACAGCCTGGACACACCAACTTCTCCATGACGGCGGGTGCTGCCCACCCATCTCTGCAGCGAGAGCCGTGGTTGTCGTCCGGGCCGATGGGCCCCTCGCTGTCGTACCAGCAACCGCCGCCGCCGCCGCCGCCCTCCTCCGCACCTGCGCTCGCCGCCGTGCACTCCTCGCAGGCCCGTGGGAGTACCGCGGGTCCACCAGGCACGCTCCCGCAGCGGCACGTGGACGCGCGCGCTGAGAGAACCGTCGCTGCCTCAATGAACGCCGCGCTGCCGCACCCGACGGCGATGCACCCGGCGGCGGTGCACCCGGCGGCGATGCACCACGCCCCGTCCATGCAGTACGGTGCAGCCCACGCAGCGTCGCTGCCGCCGCCCGCCGGTCAACAGCTGTCGGCGTCGATGGCGCCGCCGACAGGCTTCGGCGGCCCACAACCGACCAACCCCCCACAGTGGCGGCCGGCGCCGTCCCGCACCGCCGCGGGTGCTGAGGCGCCATCGCAGCGGCCCGGCGGGTTCGTCGTCCCGCTGCCCTTATCGCAGTCCGGCGGTGCGAGGAGAGCACCGTCGCATGCCGGCAGCGAGGCCGCCCAGGCACCACCTTCTTTACCGTTTGGCGCGGCTGCAGTGAGCGCCCCCGCGTCGTCTGGGCTACACGGCCAGCAGGTCCAGCACAGGCAGCAGCTCGCGCCGCCGCAGCGGCAAAGCCACAATCAACATCGCCCCCAACAGCAGCCGCATCCCCCGCTGCAGCAGTGGCAGGGCCCACTCGGCTCCTCCCAGAGGCCGGGAGATCCGCCGTCTCAGCCCACACCCTCCCTGCAGCACGTGGTCCCCTCGCCGACTCCCCCGCCTGCGACGATGGCGGTCGAAGTGCAGCCTCCACCGACGTTTACATCACCTCCACCGACGTTTACATCACCTCCACCGACGTTTACATCGCCTCCACCACCGTTCACGTCGCCACACACCACCGCTGCAGCGGCGAACGGCGGCGTTGCCCTCCAGTCGCTAGTCGCCGCAGCACCCTCTCACGGCGTACCTGTCACGCCTGGAGCTGCCCCTGCACAAGTGGCTCCTGTCAACTCGTCCCCGACGGGCCCTGGTGCATCAGTCGCCAGCGCCAATGCCGCCGCAGTTTCGCTGCAGGCGCCGCAGCCGAGCCACACACGACCCTCCTTCCACGACCGCGGCAGGCTCGGGCCATCGTACACTGGCTCTGGTCACCGCCAGCCGCCGCTGACGTCGCAACAGCAGCAGCAGCAGCAGCAGCACCAGCAGCAGCAGCACCAGCAGCAGCACCAGTACCAGCAGCAGCGCTACTCTCGGCCGAACTTCTTCCGGCAAAGCCAGCCGTCCCGACCGCAGCAGACGCTTGTCACACATGCGGTGGACCCTGATCCGGCTGTGGTGCGGCGCTTCCAGGGCGAGTACTCGCAGCAAGACGACGTCGAGCACGTCGGCGAGGACCTGCGGGAGCAGCTGGCCACGCGCGTGGGCACTGTCGGCACCCTGGACGAGGACCTGTGCTGCTCCATTATTGAGGCCCACGATGTCACCTTTGTCGTGACAGACACCGGCACGGGCAAGAGCACGCGCATCCCCATGGCACTGCACCGGGCACACCCCGACGCGCTCATCGTGAACGCGCAGCCGCGCCGCACCGCTGCGATCAACCTCGCCCGGCGTGTGGCTGAGGTGCTTGGGGTGAGACTCGGGGACGTGGTGGGCTACTCGGTGCGCGGCGAGCACATCGGCGATCTCGAGGAGACGAACATCATGTACGTGACGACGTACTCCCTCTTCATCTACTTCCTCTGGCACGAGCTTCTGGAGGATCTGCCGTTCTCCTACATCATCGTCGACGAGTTCCACGAGCGCACGCCTGATGTGGAGGTGATACTCCTGATGCTCAAGCTGTGGCTGCAGAAGCACCCTGGCGCGTTCAAGCTCGTGCTGTGCAGCGCCACGGCCCAGGTGGAGGAGTGGAAGAGCTACTTCGAAGGGCTGACGATTGGGTCCTACACCCGGTCGCCCATCATGTACCCGGTGCGGGAGTACTTCATCGAGGACGTGCAGGGCCTCATGGGCATACGCACCGCACCGATGCAGCAGGTGGGGGGCGGCAACATGGTGTTGCCTGAACAGATGCACCAGCTCATCTTCGTCTGCAAGCAGCTCCTTGAGTTTCTGGCGAAGAACACGGCGACAAAGGACAGCGTGCTGGTCTTCATGCCCGGGCGAACGCAGGTCGAGCTCATGACGATGTGGATTCGCGAGAACATGGAGGAGTCGCTCGAGCCGGTCGCGTGGTACCGCGATGTGGAGCTGTCCTACATCCAGGAGGCGCTGGCGCGGTCGGCCGTGACGCGGAAGAAGGTGTACGTCGCCACCGACATCGCCGAGGTGAGCCTGACTCTGCCCGATGTCGTCTTCGTGATAGACTCGGGCACCGGCAAGCGGCCGCAGGTCTCCGAGAAGGAGCCGATCAGCTACGCCTTCCCACCGCTCCGGCTGCTGTGGGAGACCAAGTCGAACGCGCAGCAGCGCCGCGGCCGCGTGGGGCGTGTGCAGCAGGGCTTCTACTTCAGCCTGCTGGGCAACGACCACCACACGGCACTGCGTGCGTCGGAGAACCGCATCAAGAACGCGGTCCTCACGGAGCTCGTCCTCCACTCCCTCCTCATCACACAGAAGCCCTTTGCCTTCTTCCAGCTCTGCAGCGAGAAGCCGGACCGCAACGCGCTCGCCTACAGTCTGCACCTGCTCCAGGATGGTGGCCTCATCGTCCGCGCCGACGACCCGATGGCAGACGCGGAGCGGGTGGCGCTGGACCGTCAGCGCACCATGGACGTCATGAGCTCCCCGTGGAACGCCTTGATTGCGGAGGCGCTCACATCGGCGCAGGCGGCATCGGCCGCCACCGCCGCCCCAACGCCGTCACTGCCGCCACCAACCGAGGCGGCGCCGCTGCCCAGTGCGGCAGCAGCACCACCAGCACCATCAGCAGAGCTGGACATCGATGAGGACGACGTTGCCTCGGTCAACGGCGCCGACCCGGAGGCGGATGCGGAGGCGTTCCAGCAGTGTTACTTCATGACGCTGCGCGGTGTCATCGCGGCCCGCTCGCCCGTGTCCGTCTCGGCTGCCACGAACATCTTCTTCGGCATGCTCTACGGCACCCCGACGCTGAGCATGCTGGCTGCTGCCATAGAGGCATCGAGGTCGCCCTTCTACGTGCCGTACACGATCAGCGACCGCACGGAGCGCGCGGCGATGGTGCACCGCGTGTCCAAGTTCATGCAGCGCTACCACGGCGCGCTGCGGAGCGACCTGATCTGCTCCATGGAGGTGATCCTCGAGTACATGAGTATGCAGCGCGACGGCTTGTCGGAGGAGGCGCAGGAGGAGTGGTGCCAGGAGCGCCACCTGAGCCGCACCCGCGTCATCGACACGCTGAACCTCTTCGCCCAGATGAAGGAGCAGGTGTCCTCGGTGATGCCCTTCTCGAACGTCACGGACATTGACGTGCTGACGGCGCAGTTCAACCAGAATGCAGAGCTGCTGTTGCACATGCTCGTCGCCTCGCACACGGAGCTGGCGATTCAGGTGCAGCTGGATGGCCCGATGGCGCAGAGCAAGGGCTTCGTGGGTCACGGCTTCTTCTTCCCCCTCAAGTGCCTCAAGGATGAATCCGTGCCGACTGTGTGTCCGTGGGACCGCACCAAGATCAGTGTTCCCTTGTACCTGCAGACCATCCAGCGCAAGGTGCTGGCCGTGTTCGCCTCGCAGCTAGAGCCGGACCTGTTTGCGCTGGTCTTGCTCGTCTTCTCCTTCAGGCTGCACTACTCGATGCAGGAGAGCGGTGCGGCCTCGTCGTGCCTCATGGCGGTCACCCGCTCCGGCGTGCGCCGCGTCGTCCGGTGCGACACGCTCACCGCGCAGCAGATCCTGCAGCTGCGCCGAATCCAGTGTGCCCAGCTGCTGTGCATGCAGCTGCAGGTGGAGGAGCGCGTCAAGGCAAGCGAGAGTGAGCGGTTCAGCGAGGCGCTCAGGAAGGCGAACAGCGACTTTGGGCTTCCGGAGAGCGCGATGGCGACACCTTATCTCATCCCCACCGTGCTGCAGCATGGCCTGAAGCAGCTCTTGAGCCGCCTGAAGGGCTCGCCGTTGTACGCCACACGTGGTGGCATTGGCACCGACGTCGTGCCGGGGACGCCGTACTGCAAGCTCGTCTTGGACACCCCGCTGCCGTTGCCGGTGCGGCAGTCGCTGCTCATTCACAGCAACAACGGCCTTTCGGTTGTGGTGCCGGCGTCCGCGTCGGGTGCAGTCGCCGGCACCACCGCCAGCGCCGCCTCCACCGCAACACTCGCTGCAGGCGTTGCGCCGACGCCCATCAGCGCGGCAGCCGCGGGGATAGATATGCCACCGCCGCCTCTGGCAGCCGCTGACAACAAGTCGGACGATGATGCCGGGGACGACAGCAGCGACAGCGACCGTAGCAGCGACTCTGGCGCGCACGTGGCGACATTCAGCTATGACGCATAGACGCACACATCTGCAAGCAAGGAAGGGAGGAGAGAGGCGGAGAAGTGTGTGTGTGTGTGTGTGTGTGCGGAGACGCGCTGAGGATCGGCTCGCTGCTCTCTTCTTCACCGGTGAGAGCGGACGAGGATACGCCTGTCCAGTCCCACTCCCGACAGTCCCCCACCTCCATCACCTCTTTCTCTCTCAGCGACACACAAGCGCACACACACACACACACACGCACGCCGCCTCTTGTCGTCACGGGTACGAGTGTCTGTGTTACTTGTGAGGCAGGGCGGTCGCAGAACGCAAAAAAAAAAAAAACACGTGGAGACGGCGGGGGCGGGGAGACTCCTGAACTCGATGTGCGTCTTGCGGTTTGCTGGGGAAGGTGCGTGTTGTGCGTCTGTGCTCGATTCAGGGGGAGAGGGAGAGAGTACCAGTGCGGCACACATAGAGGCGAGCGGAGTGAAGGTGGTACTCTGGAGGTTGGATCGACGCATGCGTGAATCACTGGACAGTTGCGGTCTCAACGATGGCGCACACTGGTCCACGGTACTGGGCAGGTGCTGCGTTGGCATGTGTACGTGTGACTGCTGGTTGTTGTTGTTCTTGTTGTTGTTGTTTCTGTCTGGTGGAGGTTTTGTTTTGTCGTGGTTGCTGATCTGAGTAGCCCCGAGGAGTTGCGCGCCGTGCCTCTCCACTCTCGCTCCTCTGCATTACTGAAAGAAAAAAAAATGCAATCGTGGCCTCAGTCGGCGCGGAAGAGGTCTGACCTGTGGAGGGAAGTGAAAGGAGAGGAGTGGTGACTCTCTCGTCTCCCACTTCCCCATCCTTCTCTCGCCCTGTGAAGGCCAGCACTGTCCACGGCGTGGTGGCCACCGCATACACGTGCACGTCAACGTCGTGCAGCGCTCCTTGCCTGCCCCACTGGCGCTGAATGAACGTTCTCCATCACTTTCTGCCGCTCTTTTTTTTTTTTTTTGCTTTTTCAAATCTGTGTTTCTTTTGTTCTTGTGCGATCTGCTCGCCTCACCCGCGTTGACTTATGCGCTGTCGCTGACGGGCTCCTGGTCACAACACTCCCTCCCTCCCTCCCTCTCTCCTTCTCGGCCACTACGCACAGTACGTGGAGCTTGCACACAGTGTGGGGGCTACGTCATTGACCAAGCTGTTGCTGCGTGTCTGTGGCTGTGCTCCACAGCAGGTCGCTGCGCTACACTACACACACACACACGTAAGAGCTCAAAGGCAAAAAAGAAAGAGGAAGAGGAAGATCTGTGCCAGGGACAAGTGCACACACACACACAGAGAAGGACTCGGGACACTGCGCCATGTCAGGTGCTACCTACAAGAGTCGTCATGCTGGCGAGGCTGCGGAGGAGAAGGCAGACGGCGTCAGTGGCACCAGTGCTGGCGGCAGTGGCAGTGGCCGACACAGCCGTCAACAACAACAACAGCAGCAGCGGGAGCGGGACAACAGCGCCAGGGCGGCGAAGAACACGTTCGGCACTGCAACGATGCTTGGTATTCAGTACACCTCAGAAGAGGCGAGCACCATCTACGACAAGGTGGGCACGCTGAAGGGCTACACCTTCACGGTGCCCCCGGTGAACCGCTTCCACAGCAAAACGGCAGAGGCGAAGTTCTCGCAGCTCGCCGGCGGCCTGCACCCAAAGTTCGAGGCGAACCGCTTCGACAACCTGCGCGAGCGTCTGCAGGTGGCGGAGAAGCGAGACAAGGACGGCCACCTGCAGGCCATCGCCATGCTCTACGCAGAGTTCCTCGGCAACAACTTCCTCACAGCTGAGGGCCTCGACTACGCCGAGCTGGAGCGGTGCTTCTACCCTAACTACGCACCGCACTACGACACGGCGCTGAAGGCGCTCGCGATGCGCAAGCCTCTCTGGTGGCGGCAGGGCCTCTTCTCCTCCCTCGAGGACATCTCTCGTCTCCCGCTCGACCGCTGCAACGTGGAGAAGGAGGCGGCGCTGAGCTTCGAGGAGTGGTACTGCCTCTTCTGGAACTACTATCAGCCCTTCAACACCCTCGCCTACCTCTGCATGGTGACGGCCCAGTCCATGGTGTACACCCGTGAACTCGTCGACAGCGTGGCTGACTACCTGGCCGAGCGACACGCGCTCATCACGGAGGAGAAGGCGAAGAGCGCACCGATTCTGTTTCTCGGCGCCCGCACCGGCAAGTTTGGCGCGTTGCTGAACGCGACAAAGAAGTTGCCGGTGCCGGTCATCCACACGCACGAGAACCCCAACATGAACCCGTATCTCATGGTGATCCCACCACACAAGCAGGCGGAGTTCAAGCCGAACCCGATCATCAAGATGAAGAACCAGGCAGCGCTGGAGAAGTACGAGCCCAGCATCGTCCTCCTCTCCGATATGATCATGAACAGCGACCCAACATCGCAGATCCGGCAGCAGGGCTCGGTGCGCGAGTACATGTACTTCGGAGTGCCAGACAGCTACAGCGAGGGGCATGCGTGGGATACGTGGGGCTACTTCAAGTACCGGGAGCGCGGCAGCGACCACATCCCGGCGTACATGCGTGAGGGCTTCGGCAAGGTGACGCTGCCGCACCTCTCTCGCTGGATGATCCACAAGCTGGACAGCGACATGCAGATGGGCAACAGCACCGTCACGGCGTGGATCCGCGCGCCGCTCCTGCCGCCGGCTCGGATGAGGTGGCGGTGGCGCCTCACACGCCTCCGGCCTCTCTTCTGAGAGTCCTCCTACCCCCGTCATCAGCGGCCGCGGTGCACGCAAAGGTAACATCGACAGGTAGGGGCAAACGTGGGTGTGTGTGCGTGTGTGTGCGTGTGTGTGTGTGTGTGTGTGAGCAAAGCTGAATGAGGACTCTCATTATCGTCTTTTTGCAGGCGTCTCCCTTCACCTCTGCGCTGTGGCAAAGCAGCAGCTTGCTCTCTCTCCCTCTCTTTGAGACACACACACACACACACACACATATACACGTGCGCAGATGTGCACACGCTGCAGGCATCATTTACTGCGTCCGTTTCGAACGTGTTGCCGCGTGCAGACACTTTTGCGGGGCGGTGAGGGTGGGGTGGACGCACGCTGATAAGCGGTCCAAGAGATGCCACAGAAAGAAAGAAAGAGAAGAAGAGACGGAGGTGGATCAGCTACGTTAGAGACGAAGAACAAGAGAGAGAGAGAGAGATGAGAGGTGGGGGTGGTGGTTCCTCTGCCCGAGTAGAGGAAAGTAGCGGTCCTTTGTGTGCTCGTTGTCTCTCTCTCTCTCAGCACCCCCTTTTTGTTTCTTTCTTTCCGCTCTCTCACTCTCTCTCTCTCCATTCGCTTCCCTGCGGCACAGACACACTCACAGACACACTCACAGACACAGACACAGACACCCGCCCACACGCACGCTCTCTCTCTCTCTCTCGGCACCCGGCTCTTCGTCTCCGTGTGTGTGTGTGCCGATCGTATTTGCCCCCTTTTCAGTCTCACTTCTTTCTTCTCGTCCACAGGCACCGATGTCGGGGGTGATGGTGCCGCCGGAGAGTGCTTGTGTCTCTGGCGAGGACGGAGGCCTCCATGTCTGCATGCTGATCTTCGCCACCGCCAGCGACGCCGCGGTGCTGCGCCGCGCCACGGCGGCAGAGGTGTGGTCCTGCGCAGCGACGCGTGATGCTGGAGAGGCACACGAGTCCAAGGCAGAAGCCGGCGTGGGTCACACAGAGAACGTGGCCGACACGCTGCAGAGGACGTCGTGCGATGAGGAGAGTGCATGGACATTCGCTGCTCTCCCACTCTCGCCACCTCCGCCATCAACGGGGCCCGAGTCCCTCGCGTCGCTCTCGGTCGCGCGCTGCACCGCGGCAGCCGGTGAGTTGCACCAATGGCGCCAGCTGCTCGGCCGCTGGCTCACCCACCACACAGTCGACAGTGGCGCGCTGGACCACTCTGCAGGGCCGACACACGCCGACGCGGCGTGCACCAGTCGTGCTGTGTCTGCTGCGGGCTCGCCGACGGCTGTGCCTCGCACGACGCCGACCACCGTCGGCACCGAGACCCCCGCCACCGAGCACCCCTCGCTGCTGTGGTGGACACGTGTGCCACAGGGCCTGGACCGTGGCGGCGCGGCCGAGGGCGGCGACGGCTCTCCCGGGTCGGCGGCGGAGGCGGCGGGTGATCGGCTCCTGTGCATCGACCTCAGCGGCCTGTACGTGGCAGGCGAGCCCAAGAGTTCAGTGCAGAGGCACACCCGCGGCGCGCGAGCGGCAGCGACCGCCGTTGGCACTGCGACAGAGCCAGTGGCGCCTCCGCCACGTCAGCGGCGGCTGCAGCACTTACTGCAGGAGCGCCTCGCGGCTGCAGCGCCGGCGTGCCCGTTCTCCTCTGCGCGCTGCACCACAGCATCGCCGTTGGTGCTCACGGAGGTGTGGGTGGTGCCGTTGTGCCACCAGAGTTGCTGCATCGACGCGGGACGTGATGCGCACAGTGCCGTCTGGCCACTGAGCCTCGCTGACTTCCCTGTCCTTCCGGTCAGTGCCCCCTGCGGCGGCGGCTTGCGGGGCTACCGTGTGGCACGCCACCCACCAGCACACGTTCTCTCCTCCGCCATCTGCGCCACCGAGGACGACGTGACCGGCTTCCCCACCCCTCCGATGCAGTCCTCCTCGGCGTGCCCGACCGTCTCGCGCAAGCGGCGCCGCGACGGTGTGACGGCGTGCGTGCCGACCGCACCGCTAGGGGCGACGGCCGTGTTTCTACAGAGCTGCGGCGACGGCGCTGCGGTGGAGGCGGCGGCGGCGCGCGGGCGGGTCTCGGTTCGGCTGCGTGTGGTGGAGGGCGCCGCGCTGCTCCACCGCGTGTACTTCTCGGCGTGGTGCTGCATTGACGACTTCGACGTCACGGACGTCTTTCTTCGCTCGTCTCCACGCGCGGCGTGCTCGGATGGCGCCGTGTCGAACACCGCGTCGGGCTGTCACATCTTCTTCTTCGCCGCCGTGCGCCGATCCGCGTTGGCGGAGGCAGCGGCAGTAGAGCGCGTGGTGGAGGCGGAGGCGGTTGCGGCAGCTGCAGCAGCGGCCGTACGCTGCGTCCGCGACAGTGCGAGTATACTGACGCCGGCTGCTGCCGTCGCCGAGGGGCCCGTTGTGGGCCACCGCGGCTCCACCGACGCTCTCTTCGAGGAGAGCGCGTTGGCTGGCGGCGGCGCCGGCCCGCAGCAGGGCTGTCCGCTGCCGGTGTGGTCCGCCGTGGAACTGTGGGGGCTGTGGGTGCGGCTGGGTTGGACGCCGCCCCTGACGTTGTCGGCCATGCTGGTCCGCCTGCCGCGAGCGCACGTCTCGGGGCACGCGGACACCGGCGTCGACGACCGCGTGGTCAGGATGACGCCGTCTGCTGTGGTAGAGATGCTGTCCCGAGTGGCCGCAGAGCTGGACAGGTCGTACGTGTGTGCGCGGCGGCCGCGGCCAACACTCGGGGTGGTGGTGGACTCCGCGGCGGACGGGGAGGGGGACGGGGACGGCGACGTGAGCGACGTGGACGGTGCGGGGCCTGAACGTCCTGTGGAAGGCGAGGGCATCGAGTCGGCGGCAGAGACGCGGCGCGAGGCGCTCGCGCTGGTGCGGCGGCTTCTTGAGTTCCGGGCCGCGCTCCCCTTCACTGCTGGTCTGGCGACTCCCACGCCGCGAGGCGGGCGAGCCCGTCCGCTCATCGACCAGGAGGCCACGGCGCCTCTCGGAGTTGCTGCGCGTGATCTCGCTGCCGACATCGCCGCCACCCGCGGCCCCGGCGCCGACGTTGCATCCTTTGCGCTGCCGTGGCTGCACGGCGTGCTCGAGTCCCCTGAGCTTCTCCTGCACACGACGCACGACGACGGTACCGCGGCGGATGCGGCTGCTGCTGCGCTCACAGACCTTCTCACTCGCGAACCGCCATCGATGCAGGAGGTGCTGTCGCGACGTGCACTCACCTCGACCGCGATGTCGCCCCCGCTGTGGTCGGGACCGCTGCTGCTGCTGCCGCCAGAGATGGACGTGTACTGCGAGGTGGCCGATGTGGCGGAGCTGCGGTGGGCGGCGGCGGCGTGGCCGGCCAGCGCTGCTGAGAGGCCCGATCACACGCCGCTCGACTCTTTGCTGCCGAGCACGTCGTGCTGCACGCTCGCCTGCCTCGAGGTGAGGCGGCTGGCGCGTGCCACTTCCCGTGCGGAGGCGGCGGAGGAGGCTCGCACCACCCGAGCGCGGCTCAGCAGCGTCGATCCGCTGGCCGCGCTCCTATACGAGGCGTGCGTGGATGTCGTTTGCCGGCAGGTCGGCGACGGTGGCGCGGCGATGGGCGAGGTGGACGGGTCACGCAGCGGCGACGCTGCGCCGCTGTCTGCTGCTGTGAACGGCGTGGGAGGTGCGACGAGCACGGCTGCCCAGTGCCGCGACGGCCGCCTCGGTCCGGCGGAGGACCCGACCCCCTCCAGCGTGGCGGCGGAGGTGGTTTCGGCGACTGTGGCGCAGGTGGTGCAGCAGAACCGACCCGTGGTGCGACGCATGCTTCTCCTCCTGCAGTCCTACACGGCCGAGGCGAGCGCCTCCGTGGAGGTTGGCTGCTGTCGTCGGTCGCAGAACGACACGCTGGCCCATGACGTGTGGCGCAGCCTCGCACCTGCAGCGTCGAGCACCGCGTCAGCTGGTGCAGCGTCGGCTGCCGCCCCGTTGAGCGTCTCCACGTGCTCAAGAGCTGCAGCACAACGCCTTGTGCGGGCCTTCTGGACAAGCGTCGCGACTACTGCGCAACGCCACCTGCGCCGGCAATTGCCGGACACCATGCGTGACGACGGCGAGAGCTGCACCAGCGACTCCGAAGCCAACAGGGAGGAGGAGGATCAAGAGGAAGAGGAAGAGGAGACGGCAGCAGCACTGGGGTCTGTTCGCGGGGCAGATGCCGACGACACAGGCAGCGACGACGACGCCGCCGCCGCGACGAGACCGTCTCTGTCGTCGCATGAATCGTGCCGCTCACCAGCGCTGCGGTGCGCGTTCGCCCCTCTGCCGCTGGCATCCGAGCCGCTCCTGCTGCACGACCCGACAACCATCACTGACAGACCTGCTGGGGCGTCGGCGGCCCTGCGCGACGCGGTCGCCGCGCTCGACGGTGCGCAGGCGATGTCTCTGTACATGCAGCGAGTGCTGCGGTGCACCGATACGGCAGCCGGTCGCGGACGCATTGAGCGGCTGAGTCGCGCCTCGTGTCCGCCTTCGAGGCTCGCGGTGCTCGCGTCGGGACGCGGCGCCACACCGGCGCGGCCCCTCACTCACTGGCTGCACCACACACTCTTCCTCTTGAGCTACGGACTGGCAAGCTGCCCTGCCGCAGCCGCTCCCCGCGATGCAGCACCGTCTGCCGGCGCTCGTGAGCAGCAGGGCCTCAGCGCGAGCCTGCCGAGGCTCGAGGCGCCGCCGTCGCCAGAGTTGGCCGCGTTCCGTGCGCTGCGGTGCGGGAAGCTCCTGCTGGACGTGTGGGTCGGCACGGCGCTGGAGGTGTACCTCAGTCGCTGGCGTGCCTCCGCCGCTGCCCCCGCCACTCCCTGACACCGCCGGTGCACGCCGTGCCGTTGTGTTTCGTTTCACCGTTGGCAGCAAAAAAAAAAAAAAGAAACGGAGACGGGAGGGGTGGATGCAGCTCGGCATTCATCGTGTGTGTGTGTGTGTGTGTGTTTCCTGTCCTTTGCTCCACGTGGAGGGTGCGTGCTCTCTCCCTCTCTGTGTCTCGTTCTCCGCTGCTGACAGAGGCTGCTGCTGTTTCTGCTAAACAAACGGAAAAAAAAAAAGAAACGAGTGCATGTACCGCCGTCGTACCGGAGCTCGTGTGATGTGCATCTACAGAGGGCTCCATGTCGTACCCGACTCGTGTACAGCAAGGTAGGCAGGGGAGTGGGATGAAGGGAGAAGACGGGCATCCTGCACGATGGCGGTGACAGGCGTGTGCGCAACCGTCTGCGTCTCTGGAGGCTCCCCAACTGCTCTACTCGTCTCCCTACTCTCGTCAGGATGCAGAGAGCGGAGTGCGTGGACACCAAGACACTCACCCTCCCCTCTCTCCCTCCCTCTCTCTCTCTCCTCCCTTTCTCTCACACCATCGCACGATTGCTTGCCCGCACCGACAGCTGCTCGCTCTTGGCTCATGCGCCGCGCGGTACAGCACATCAGCATCGGCTGTGCGCGCTACGGCAGCCGCAGCGTCGGTGTCCTGCACATGCGTGCGGCAGCGCTTGCCGCGCCGCCGCCGTCGCTTTCCCTCGCCACGCGTCCGCGGTCCTCGCGTGTGGATGCGGACCCGCTCGGCGCAGACAGCGATGGCTGGTCGAACCCCGCCAATACCCGACAGCAGCAGAGTATCTCGACCGGTCCTGCGAGTGGATTCACGGAGCTTGTGATGCAGACGCCAGGCTCCGGTGCCGAGGACGCCTTCGGCCACGCCGACCCGCTCAAGGCGGTGGAACACACCGTCACGGCAACACAGACCACCACCGCCACCACCACCACGGCTTGTGCGACCGACCGGGGCACACCCCAGGCTGCCGACGTCCGCACCGCGGACGCTGCGGAGACGGCGGGGCGGAACAGCGATGTGGCAATGGAGCTGGACAGGGTGGCGAGCAGCCGCAACCGCCGCCGCAACCGCCGCAAGCGCTCCGCCGACGCCATTCTGGGGGACGTCCTGCACGACGCGCTTCTCTTGCGTGACATGGGCGAGAAGCCGACGACGGACTTCATCTACAAGCGGACTCAGGAGCGCCTGTACGAGGAGGAGTACGGGCGGAAGCCGCCAAGCGCGAAGGAGAACGCGGCGAAGTTCATTCCCTTTCCTCCGGACTTCAATCTCCACCGACTCATGCCGCTCTTTGCCGACCGCGGCGACGACAGCACCGCCGCCGCCGCTGCTGCTGCGTCGTCCTCGTCGTCGTCGTCCGCGGACCCGACGCTGGATGATGCCGCCTGCCGCCCCGTCACCCCACCTCCGGTGTACACGAAGAACTTCATGAACACGCACAGCGTGGCGGCGCCGGACCCGTGGCCCGAGCGCGCCGTGACGCCGGCAAATCCGGTGTGGACGCGGCGGGACGTGGAGGCGGACAAGGCGAAGACGGGTGGGCGTGGGCTGCTGGAGTGGGAGGAGCGCATGTACGGCCCGCGGCCGGGCTACGACCTTCACGGCGAGTTCCTCGACGCGATGGACGAGTTGGGGCACTGGGAGGTGCAGCTGCTCCACTTCCTGCGGGTCGTGCCGTTGAGCCAGCGCCGCACTCTGCCGTACCTGCACGAGTGGTATCGGCTGCTGGTACACCGCGTCATCCGTGCCGAGAGGCGCTACCTGTGCATCCGCGACGCCGCCGTGGCTCACGTGAAGGCGTCTTCGTCGCTCTTCCAGCGCACGGAGCAACCCATCGACGCCGTTCGCAGCTACTACGCAGAGGCGCACCGCTCTCTGGCAAGTGCCAACTACGACCCCTTGCGGATGAAGAAGTCGGCCCTCGCGCCGCTGATGCGCATGACGGATGAGGAGTTCGCCGAGTGGCAGCAAGTTCAGCGGCAGCGTCGCAACTCGCTTGCCGCGGAGTTCGCGTAGCCTCGGTCGCTCACGTCCTCAACCAACGTCAGGGAAGGTGGGTGTTGTGCGTGAGAGGAGAGTGCAACTGTGCATGTGCGTGTGTGTGTGTGTGTGTGCGTGTTTACAGACTGTTTAGGCAAAGGCAACGCAAATGAGCCACACCCAGGGAGAGAGGTGTGTGCGCACGTCTGTGGAGGCTGCAAGTGGGGTGCTAAGGGAGAGCGATGGACAAGGAGAAGCCGTCCTCTCCTTCTCTCTCTCCCAGTCCATTTCATCGACCTCGCTCCGAGGGTCGTGTATGTGCCGCTGCCGTCACCCGATCGACCTCGCCTCCCCCCCTCCACATCCCGTGCCCGCGCGGGTGCGTGCTGCCGTGGCGAGCGGGTGTGGGTGTCGGCGACGTTTCGGCGCGTTGCGTGTTGCAATGGATCTCGCCCACTCTCTACTTCTCTTCTTTCCTCCCTCTTTCTCCTCCTCCTCTTGCGTCGACGTGCACTCTCGTCGCCATTCGTGTGTGTGTGCGCCACCACGTGGTGGCAGATGGACGCCGCACTGGCCGGTTCGACACCTCTTCTCGTCCTGCTGTTTTTTTTTTTTGTTGGTGTTCTGCTGCGGTTGCCGCGCATTCGGGGTGCCTCTCCTGTGCTGGCGCGGACGGTGGCTTTGCTTTTCTCTTTCGCGGGTGGTGGTGGTGGTTGCCTGCATCACTGCCGTGCATTGCACCGACACGCCAGAGTCGCCTACCTTTTACTGGCCGCCTCCTGCTTCCTCGAACACACTGTGCTTGCTTTCTCTCCTTTTAAAAATACACACACACACACACACACACACAGACGCAACGGGGAGGATTTGTTCTCCAGAACGAGGTAGCTGAATGTGGCGACAGTCTCTGTGTCGAGCGACGGCGATGCTGCCAGCGTCTGTCCGAGTCGCTTCGACACTATCGCGCTCTGCCAATCGCACATGCGCCATAGCCGCCTTCTCCTCGAGCAGCACCGCCTCTTCCACGAGCTCAAGCTGCGGCGCTGGATCCTCCTCGCCGAGGTACCACCGCGCTGCCTGTCGCGGCGTCCCTGTGGGTAGCGGTGCCTCGTCGCCAGCCCTGTTCCGTCCCACTCGCGTGAGTCGCATTCACCCACAACTGCTTCGGCTGCTGTTCGCTGGTGGTGCCACTGTCGCGCAAATGTTCTTCATCGCCTACGAGCGCGAGAGCCGCAAGCTGCATCGAGAGGCTCGGCAGCAACACACATCGGGAACTGGGCACGAGTCGACGCCGGCAGAGCCTGGTGACTCGCGTGGCATGAGCGACGCTGAGGCGATGCAGGTACTCGGTCTGGATCGCAGCTTCCCCGACTTGTACACTCGCGTACAGCAGACGAGCGCCGGTGCGCTGCCGTCTGCTGCGCCGATGTTGCCACTTCCGGCGGGGAAGGCACGCGAGGTGGCGAGGCAGAACTTTGAGCGGATGTTTGCGCTTGCTGTGAAGGAGGAGAACATGTTCTTGGCGGGGAAGCTGAGCGCCGCCTATCGGGTCTGCGTCGATGCAGCATGGGACCAGGCGCCAGCGGAGGCGGCAGACTCCAGCGATCCACGACGCGCCTCCTAGGTCACGTGCACCAACACTTCTTCCTCTCTTTCCCTCCTCCTTGTGTGTGTGTGTGTGTGTTATTTGGTGTCGTGAGGGAGACACAGCGAGACAGACGGTGGTGGGAGGTGGCCCCCTTCCTCTCCCCCCTCCTTTTGCATGTGCCGTCTCTCTCACTGTGACCCTCCCCCCCCCCCCCCCCCCCCCCCCCCCCATCCCCTCTTACCTCCTCGTGGCGCGGCGCAGCGGTGTGTCTTCTATTGTATGCGTGTTGGTATGTATTTGTGTCTGTGAGAGGGAGGATAGAGGTGCAGCTGCGTCCACGGTGTCACAATGGTGGTGACGGAGAAGAGGTGGACGCACATTGTTTTTTTTTCTTTCTCTTCTTCCTTTTTGTTTTTTCTCTTGGTTGCTCCGTCTTCCTCCTCTCCCCTGCCCTCCCCTCCCGCGTCTCCACCTCTTCACAGTCACTTCACTTGCAAAAGAAAAAAAAAGAAGGTCCACTGGGGGCTACTGTTGCTGCTGCTGCTCTCTCACTCCCGCTCTTCCCCTTCGGTGGACGCATTCGCATGGAGCGACAGAGTTACAAGCACACACACAACAAGACCAAGAAGAGCAACAACAGCAAAAGAAGACAGTGTTCATGGTATACGAGGCAGTCTCACACCGCCTCTTGCCCTCTTCCTCTCCACCCCCATCATCGTTTCTCCTCCACCCAAACCCGTTCCTCCCTCTCTTCACACACACACACACACACACACCTGCTCTCTCTCTCTCACACCCTCTCTTGTGCATCTGTTACCCTTGACAGCAGTCTGAGGAACACAGACCCGCACACACGCCCTCATACACACAGCGCACCCTTTATGTACATTTATCGGGGGTCGGTGGCACTGTAGTTTGTACACACTCTGCAGCACTTCTTTCTTTTTTTTCGTTTTGTGACCTGTGCGTCTCTCCCTTCTTCACTCGCATTTGTCCTCCCTCCCTTTTTTTTTTTTTCTCTGACAACTGACCACTCCGCCACCGCGATTTGTTGTGTGGCGCGCGTTTCATTGTCGCCTCAGCGCTGGCGGGGGGGACGACGACCCCACGGCCCCTTCTCCTCCTCCTCCGCCATTCTTCTTCTTCTCATCTTGCTCTGCCTCTCATCAACACCCAGCTGGTCCCCACCCCACTCCCATAGAGAGAGCGACACACGCACACACACACACGCACGACACCTGGTCCACCGCTTCTCTTCGCTTCATCTCATCCCTCACCCATATTGAAGACTTCTTTCATTCGGCCCATCACGGCGGTGCCGCGCACGTCTCTCTCCTCCTCCTCCTCCTCCACAACTACAACTCCTGCTTCTCTAGTCAGCGGTGTGTGTGTGTGTGTGTGTGTGTGTGTGGTTTCTTGATCGCTGATCACGGACAGAGAGAGAGGGAGCAGCGTAGCAGCCGAGTACCTCTTCCGCAGTTTCAACATCATCAAACCACACACTACTCTCCGTCTCTCACACACAGACCCCCCCCCCCCCCCCCCCACACACACACACACACACACACACTGAGGGGGAGGAGAGCGCCGGCTGCTGACGGTGGTAGCTCGGCGGAAGGAAGAAGGCAAGGCGGAGGGTGGCGGTGAGGCGTCAAGACGACGGAGAAGAAAGAGTAGAGAAAGGAAGACTGCCTCCTCTTTCTCTCGTGGCGACACGGCAGCGCACAAAAAAAAAAAAAACGAAGTAAGACACAGCTCGTAAAAAAAAAAAAAAAACGAAAGGGAGTGAAAGCACTGGAAGACGCGCTGACGAGCTGTTTGCACCAGGTCAACACACTCTATTTTACTCGCACACGCACACACACACACACACAAGTGTGACGCACTGACACCTCATCGACGCCGGCCGACACACCTGTTGGTTATCCAACACTTGTTCTCCATCTCTTCTCAGCCTTGTTCAAAAAAAAAAAAAGGCGTGCGTGTGCGTTTGCGTTTGTGTGTGGGATAGCGGAGAGTAACCGTGTCGCGTGGTGCGGACTCCGCAATTTAGTTTCCCTTTTTTTTTTTTGGCGTGTATCTCCTCTCGTGCGAGTGAAGTTGTGTGTGCTCCTGAGTGTTTTTTTCTTTTTTTTTTTTGTATTGTATTGCTCTTTTGGTGTGTGTGTGTGTGTGTGTCAGTCTTTGAATTTTGTGTTTGTTTTTCTGTTGCTGCTTCTGCTGCTGCTGGAACTCGTTGAACCTGGATCATCTTTTTTTTTTTCTTTCTTTCTTTTTTTTCTTTCGTTCTTTGTCGTTGTGATTGAACGATTGAAAGTGCGTGTGTGTTTGTGAGATTTTCCACTCTTACCACCACTACTTCTACTACTACTACTACTACTTCTACTCTTCTAGTGCTTTCATCAGCGTTGCTGGCGTCGGTGAGGGGCAGTGCGGCATCGCCACGGGCGGCGTGACACAGTCACAGTTCTCTCTTTTTTTTCCTCCCCCCCCTCTCTCTCTCTCTCTCCATCTTTGCCTCTGTCGCTCTCCGCTCTCCGACGCGCAGTGGTGGGTGTTTGGCGTGAGAAGGAGGGACGGGGCGGAGTGGAGGCGGTCATCGGCACGGCACCACTCTAACCGCTGCCCAGGCACAGCGACGCACGCGCGAACGTCCGTCTCGGTGGTGCGCTCGTGCTCGTTCTCTCTCGTACTGTTGCATCGCCGGGTCCGAGATGAGCACCAAGCGTGGTAAGGCGGGCGATCATACCAAGACAGGCTCTGTAGCGTCCTTACGCGGTGTCGCTGCACCCGTCGGTGCGGCGGACAAGGAGCTGGGCTCCAGCGAGGAGGCGCGCAACCCCCTCATCGATGATCTCTTCGACGACCTGAGCCAGCACAGCTCCGTCAACAGCCTTCAGTGTCCGGATCAGCTGAAGGGCGAGAGCGTGAGCAACCATGGGAGCTTCGGCGAGCTCGGTGCACGGCTGCGGCGGGTGAGTGATGACACCATGGCCAGCGGACGAAGCGGTGCCCGCGCGCAACAATTGAAGGCGACCACGGACGTCATCTGTAAAACTAGCCAGCACTTTGTACACGCCATGCGAATGCACCAGCTGGACGACTACTTCGCCCCTATGCGAGGCGAGAGCAACGAGGACGCGGTGCGGCGGCAGCTCCGTAGCAAGAGTCCGCAGGAGGTGGAGACGGTGGTGATCATGCTCGTGGAGTTGCTGGAGGAGGTGCGCAAAGCACGCGGACAGGTAGCGCCGCTCACGGGCTCCCTCTCTCTCCTGGACGGCATCGGACGCGAGCGCACCTTGTCCAGCAGCATGCTCTCCACCGTGAGCACGGCAAGCATGATGCGGCCTCCGGTGCACGAGACGAACCAGGTCGCCATGGCCTACGACAATCATGGAAATCGCATGATCAACTGCTACACGGTCATCGCCAAACTTGGGAAGGGGGCGTATGGAAAGGTGAAGCTCGGCACCGACGCCTCGACGGGACAGAAGGTGGCGATCAAGATTATAGACAAGAAGCACCTGAAGAGGAAGATCGGCGGTGTGGCGGCCAACGACCAGGACGCCGCGCTGAAGCGCGAGATCGCGATCATGAAGAAGGTGCGGCACCGCAACTGCGTTTCGCTCTACGAGGTCATCGACGACCCCGACTCCAACAAGCTCTACCTCATCATGGACTACGTGCCGAACGGTCCTGTAGTGCGGCTGAAGGCGCAACAGCTGGGCAGCGCCGCTTTGGAGTCCATCGAGGCGGGGATTCAGCTGAATGGGGAGGTCTGCAACAGAGCGCTGACGCGGTGCGCCGTGCGACAGTCGGCGACCGGCGCGACGGCGGCGCTCACAGACGCCGAGATCACCAGCAATCCGACCATCTTCCTCTGCAAGCCGCTGAGCCAGCACGTGTGCGCGCTGTACCTGCGCCAGCTCGTCAGCGGCCTGCGCTACATGCACAAGCGCCACCTCGTCCACCACGACATCAAGCCCGACAACATCCTGCTCGGCACCGACCACCACGTGTTCCTCACCGACTTTGGCGTGAGCGAGATCTTGTCCACGCGCGATGAGGCGAAGAGCGGCGCAGGCAAGGACGACGAGGGCAACAGCGACCGCTCCTCCGCCTCGGATGACGAGGACGGCAGTGGTGGGAGCGGCGTCCGCGGCCCGCGTCTCGGCGGCGGCACACTGCTCTTCACGGCGCCGGAGCTCTTCGACAGCTCGGTGAACCAGGGCACCGTGGACCCGTACCTCACCGACGTCTGGGCCCTCGGCGTCACGCTCTACTGCATGCTCGTCGGCATGTCGCCCTTCTTCGGCAACTCCTACCCGGAGGTGCGCTCGAACATTCTGACGCAGACCTACCCGTGGTGCGGCAAGTCGATGCACGAGGCACCGCTGGCGGCGGAGTGGCGGGTCGTGCTGAACGGCCTGCTCGCCAAGGACCCGGCGAAGCGGTGGTCGCTCGTCCGGCTCAAATCGTTTCTGGACCAGGAGAGCTTCCAAGACGCGATGAGGCAGAGCGCCGTGCGCGAGTCGACGCTGCGCCTCCGTCCTGTGACCGGCTTCGACAGCGACGCCTCCCTCACCTCGTCCGCGGCCCACCGCACCATCGGCTCCGTCACCTCGCTCTCGGTCACCACGTCCATCATCGGCATGCGGCCGCCACTCGTGCCGGGCCCGCCGGCGAACGGCAACAACACGGCTCTCGCGCAGCCTCGCGCGCTCTCCTCCTCCGCCGCCGCCGTCTCGGTGCTCTCGATGGAGCCCGGGAGCGCCGCGCGCAACTTCCTGTGGGACCTCGGCGTGTCGGAGCAGGAGGTGCGCGACGCCACGCGCACCGTGAAGGTGGAGGTGATGCGGAAGAAGCTTGTGCTGTCGCCCCACACGCGCGCCGTCGTGCGCCGCTACGTCGAGTCGGTGCGGACCAGCATGCAGGGGCGCAACTTCATCCAGCTCAGCTGCTCGTCGCCCTTCCGCAGCGTCTCGGGCATCGGCTCGCCGCTCTCGGTGCACATCAACGGTGGCGCCAGCAAGACAAGCAGCAGCGGCAGCAACGCGGTGCACGTGGCGCACGTGCCGGCGCATGTGCCGGTGCTCGCCGTGGCAGCGAAGTTCCACCGGACGAGCGAGGTCGGCCCCATCGGCGCCGGCTCCCTCTTCTATCCTCCCCGGAAGGACTCGAAGCCCATGACGCGCATGGCGCGCTCCGGGACGCAGCCCGGCGCCGACGGCGGCGCGGACTCTGACCACGCAGCCGGTGACAGCGCTGGCGCAGGGGGCAACCTCGCGGACCGCGTCCTGGGATGCCGTACCCAGTCGCTGGACGCCATCCTCTCGATCGTGAATCTGCAGAGCACCTCTCACGAGCACTCTCTCTCCTTTAGCTTCTCGTCCTCGAGCGCCTCGTCGCCGGACTCCTTCACGTCACCGCGTGCCCACGCCGGCCACCGCGCCGGCAGAGCAGGCGGCGTCGGCGGCGTCGGGCGTGTGGGCAGCCCTGTGGTGGTGCGAGACCACACTCGGGCACCGGGGAGCGAGATGGCGGACACGGTCATGTGGTCCAACGCGCGACCGCCCTCCACAGTCGCGCAGCCGCTGGTCGTGAGCAGCGATTGCCACTCCCTTCTCAGCGACGAGGAGAGCCGACAACGCACCTCACCCGGGAATGGCAAGGTGCGCTTCGCGCAGGTGTCGCGACGGAAGATCACCCCGGGCAGCGTGCATCTCAGCGAGGACCGCACATCACCCTACCAAGCCACGCTGGCGCCCAAGTCACGCTCGCCGGTGTCGCCACCGGTGGAGTCGGTTCTCTACAACGCCTCGGGGGACGTGGCGGACGGCAACGTCAACTGCTATCAAGGCTCCTCACAGAACCCCAACGCTACCAGCACCACCAGCGCCTTCCTCGCCCTCTCCCCCGGGAAGACCAGCTCGGTGACGCGGTCTCCTGACGCACTGGGCAGCCTGTACCCGGCCGAGCGGACGCAGCACCGGCTCTGCGAAGGCAGAGGAGCCGTACCGCTCTTGACCTCGTTCGAGGAAGTCCGTCACGTTGTCGCGCGGCGCACCCGCTCTTCCACCATAGGCAAGTGAGGCCACAGCATTCGTGTCGCGAGGAAACGATGTGCGTGTTTGTGAGGGGGAGGCGGAAGAGGGGACAAGAGGGAAGGAGAAGGAGAGGATCGGGGGGTTGGCTGGCTCGCAGAGGAGTCCACCGAGTTCTTCGGCGCGTTTGCTGTCGTGTGTACGTGCGTGGTAAAGCTATGTTCTTGTGTATGTGTGTATGTGTACATATGTGTTTGCATGTGAGCGTGATTAAGTAGACAAACACACACGGAAAAAAAAAAGAAAGAGAGAGATTTGTGTACCTGGGTGCGTGTGCGACTGTTTTTTTTTTTTTCTTTTGTTTGTTGTGTGTGTGTGTGTGAATTCCAGTGTTTGGTTTGCTGTTACTTTTGTTTTCCTTTTTCGTCTCTCCTGTGCTTGTGCTGGCGCTGGATCTCTCCAGTGCCGCGTCTGGAGCTCCCTTCTCTGTCTTCTTTTTTTTTTTTTTTCGTTTGACTTGATCCGTGCCCTTTCTTTTTTTTTTTTTTTTGTGTTGTTGTTGTTCTCTCGTCCTGCTCTCTCTCTCTCCTTTGGTTTCCTTCTGTGTGTGTGTGTGTGTGTGTGTGTGTGTTAACCTCTCTCTCTTCTTTTTTTTTTCCTTCTCTTTGCTCATCCACGTGACGAACATGTCCGCGTGGGGGTGTGTGTATGTGCGTCTTCCTTCGTCAGTGCATGTGCGCTGCGCCATCACAGCTTCCAAGAAGCTCGCTTGCTGGCGCTCCTTTTCCCCTCTCTGTTGCCGCGCCTCTCTCGCGACTCCACAGCAATCGTCTGCTGTCGCCCTGAGTCACACCACTGTTGAACATCCACTGCTTCTCTTGCTCGCCTTGCGCTCAGAGTTGTATGGTTGTTTCTTTCTTTCTTTTTGTATGTGCGTGCTTGCCGTGGGTCCAGCAGCATTCGGCACTGGTCGCGTTGCAGAGTTGCACTACGCCCTTCATGCTCTGATTGGCGGTGGAGCAACCGGGAGAGAGAGCGAGAGAGGCGGCAGCGTTCTGAGAGGGAGGGAGCGAGAGAGTGCAGCGAGGCACATGCATGGAGAGGTGGTCGCACGCGAACAGGTGTTTGGCACTTTTTTTTTTGTTTCTGTTGAGACGACACATCGCGTACTCTTGAGCCTGCGACGATTCAGTGTCGCGCTGATCTCCTTGCTGCTCTCGCAGTTCTTTCTCCTTTTTTTTTTTCGGAATCTTTCCTCCTCCCCTCCTCTCCTTTCCTTTCTTGAAAAGGCCGCAAGACAGCACGATGTTGGCACCGATTCGCGCATATCACGCACAGACAGAGACACGCACAGGCACATGCGCACGCGTACCTGAGTACACACCGTCGATGACGGTATGCGCGAACCTATTGAATCGACTGGTTGAGTGTTTCCTCTCCCCCCCTTCCCCGATACTGAAGATGAACTGCTGCACCAACGACGCTGCCAATTGGGTTCTTCTTCGTGTTTTTTTTTTTTCGTCTTCTTTTCTTTCTGTTGCCTCTATGTGTGTGTGTTTGTGTGTGTTTGTGTGTGTGTGTGAGAGGGCGTGAGGGAGACAGAGACAGGGAAACAGAGCACGTGTGTCACACGGGCATGCGAGCGTGTCGCCACACCTCTGCCGCTCCTTGCTCCTGTCTCTCTTTCTCTGGTGTGAAGGCCGGAAAGCGAGAAGAAGAGAAAACACAAAGGGAGAACGAGGAAGCGAGCTCGGTGTCTTACACTGTTTCCCTGCCCCCTTCTTCTCCGTGTCCTCCTCCTCCTCCTCCTTTTTTTTTTTTTCTCTAGTCTGGCGCCTCTCTGTCGCGTCGCGTGGAACATAAGTACACACACACACAGACACACACACACTCGCATACGCATACGCACTTATGTACATATCAACGTCCCTCTCTTCTTTCTCTTGTCACTTTCCTGTTGTTCCTTTTTTTTTTTGTTTATTTGCGTATTTCTCCGTTTCCCCTGTTCCGTTGTGTACATATCTGTAGTGTTTCAGCGGCTTTCTCTGGCTGACCTCCTCGTCCTTTCTTCAGGTGTATGGGTCGCGTTCCATTCTGCGCTGTCGAGGGTACGTGCTCGAGTGCGCTGGTGCGCTTCTCCGGTGTGGATGAGGGTGCGATGACAAGTACGAGGCGGAGGAGAGGGGGAGGGGGAGGGGCATCAACGATGCGTGTGCGATATGCTCTTTCCGCTCACTCTCACAGTTTTTTTTTTCCCTCTTTCTTCGTCTTCTGCTGCGCTCTTGTGCTATCGCAGAGAGACTGTCCCCAGTCCCCCCAGTTCTCGCCAGAACAGTCCACCTCGCCCTCCCCCCTGGTGCCTCCTCCGTCTTCCTTCTCGCCGTCGCCGTTACCGTTCCTCTTCACTCCAATCGGGTGTCGGTGCCCTTCCGCCACGAGCCGCTGCCCGAGCCGCTGCAGACGGCACCGGAGATGGAGAGGATCCGCTACGCTCTCATTTTTTTTTTTTTTTGCACCGGTTCCTCCTCCGTCTCCTCCTCGACCCACTCTGCTCCATTGTCATTTTACTCATCCGCCGTGAGCATCTGCGCACGCGCGTCTGTGCAGGTGGCGTGCAACGCCGGCCTGGGGCTGCCCCTTGCCTTGTGAAGCGTCAGTGTCCACACCCGGGTCGGCACTGAACAGAAACACAGCCGAAAACAAACACACACACACACACAAAAAAGGAGAGGCAGCACTTCTGCGCGCAGGGAGTAAATAGAGGAGGGATTGAAAAGGGTTCGTGTGTGTGTATGAGGGCCCATGAGGCTCGCAGGTGCGTCAATGAACTCCGTGACATCTTCTCTGTCTTCCACTCTCCGCGTCACCGCTTCCATCCTCGTCCGCTGCGAGGGTCGGTGATGCAACGGCGGCGTGTCGGTCGCTGCTCGCGAAGGGCGCACCTCCCTCCCCCCTCCCAATTTACTCTCCTCGCGGTGGAGGAGTTGGGTAGACTGGTGAGCTCTCACACCGATGGTGATCCGCGTGGGAGTTGCATCGCCCGCTCCTCCTCTTCTCCCTTTCTCCATCTCCAGCGGTCCGCGGTGTATTGCCAATGTGGTGCAGGGGCCCCTCCTTTGAGGGGGCATGTATGTATCTGTTTTTTTTTTTTTTGTGTCCTTTTGTTTCCCCCTTTTTTTTTTCTTGCTGCGTTGTGCACAGTCACCGGACGCATTCGCCGCCGTTTTTTTTTTTTTTTCAAATTATCTCTTTCCTGGCTTTCCTCTCCTTCGTTCGCGTTGATGTTGTCCTATCTTCTCGGCTTTGAACGTGTGTCCAGGTCCGCCATCTGTAGGCTACGTTGATGGCGCTCCCTCACTCTCCCCGCTTTTTTTTTTTCCCCATCGCGATTCTTGTCCGTCTACTGGTTTCACTCTTGCTCGCAAGACGCGGTCGTGATGTGTGTGTGTGTGTGTGTGTGTGTGTGTGTGTGTGTGTGTGTGTGTTCGGCATCTTTTGCTTTTGCAACGCGTTGTTGGGCTGCACCTCTGTGTCGCCATGAATGGCGTGCTTCTGTGCCGTTTCTTCCGTCCGCGAGAGAGAGAGACGCAGCGAAAGACGGAGGGGGACAGACGTGAAGAGTATCGGACGCAGGCGGGTACTCTCCCTTCCTCTCTCTCTCCCGCAGAGAAAAAAAAAACGATACCTAAGCTCGCCGACCCACACCTCCTCTACTCGGGGCTTGTTCCTCTTCCACAGAGGCAGACGCACGACACACGCGGTGCCTTTCTTGATGACAGCCTTTTTCTTTCCGTTCCTCTCTCCTTTCTGCTTCATTTTGTGTGCACTTTGAAGTGTTTTGGTGTTTCCTTCTTCTGACGTGTTGGTGGGCGACCTCCACGATTACGCTCTCCTCCCTCTTCCCTCCACCCCCCTCCATCTGTCCTCCACGCCTTTCCTTGCTGCTGTTGTTGTTGTTGTTGGTGTGTGCTCGCTTCTCCTTTCTGCTTCTTTTTTTCTTTTTTGGTGCGTCTTCACTGTTATCCTCATCTGTGTGTCCTCCCTCCACCCCTTTACTGTTCTGCTTTTTTTTTTTCTCTCACTCTGTCTGTGTCTCCCTCCCCCGTCTTCACGCGCGTTTTCTCGTTGTGGTCGATCGACTCACCTTCGCCTTCTTTTTGTTTGTTTGTTTGTTCTTCTTCGTGTTCTCCCCTCTCTGTTCACCGGCGTCTGTAGGTATGTCAAGTCTGAGCATGTGCGTGGCACTCTCTGTCTGTCTGTCTGTCTTCTTTTTTTTTCTTGTTTGTTGTTTCCTCTTCTTCTTCCCGTTGGCGTATCTGTGATGAAGCCTCCCTTTCATCCCCCCCTGCAGGTGACGGCGCTTGTGGCTGCTGTTTGTGCTGCAGCCAGTGCGGTGCGTGTGGTGGCGCCGGCAGAGCATCTTGGTGACGGTGGCTGCAAGAGTAGTCTCTCTCTCTCCCTCTATGTCCGTCTCACCCAGCGCATTTCTCTCTCTCATCTCGCGTCAGGCCGCGTGCCTGCGTATCTGCGTTGAGGTTTACGTAGATGTGTGTGTGTGTGTTTGTGTGTCTGCGTACCTGAATGTGTGGCTGGGTGCCGACTGCACCGCTGCATCTGCTTTTTTTTTTTTTGGTTCCGACTTCAGCCTCTTCATGTTGTGGTCCCTCTTGTTCCGCGCTACCTGTTGTTGTGTTTTTTTTTTTTCCGCTGTTTTTGTTGTTGTGGGTGTTGGGCACGGGTGAAGGTGTGGCCCACCTTGCGCGGGTATGGTCTTCGGCTGCGTTTGCCTCAGTTTAGTTTCCTCTCCCCTTTTTTTTTTTGTTTTCCTCCGCATCCTCCCGTCTTGTTGTGTCTCTGCAGTTATGAGACGTGTGCGGCAGCGGCGCACAGCTGTGTGTCTGTCAGTGTCTGTCTAGGCGTGTGCGCGTGTGTGCGTCTTCTCGAGGAGAAGACGTCTGTATCTTCTTTTTCATTTTTTTTTTTTTTTCCATCCTCGCTGTGCTTGTATGTGTCTGATTAGTGGTGTCTTCCTCTCTTCCGTTCTCTCCGCTGCCTGTCTGTGTGTTTGTGCGCGTGTGTCTGTGTCTGTTTTCTTTTTTTTTTTTTTTTGTCTGTGTTTGTACTTGCGCTTTTTCTGTTCAGCGCGCTTCTTCTCTTTTTTTCGCTTTGCTCACTCTCTCGCTCCGTCCCATCTTGATGTCAATCTGTGGCTCTTGTCCTTGCCATGACGCTTCGTCGAACTGCACACACACACAAAAAAAAAAAACAACAATAACAACAGAAGCGTACTGCGTGCGAGAGAAAGAGGGAAACGAATCTACAGAGGGAGGAAAGAGAAGGAAAGGCGGCGTGTCTATGTGTGACGGGAGAGTGGTGCAAGAAAGCACATGTAGAAGTGGCATGTGTGGCCTGCATACTGTGACCGTCACGCAGAGCACTAAAGCAACACAAAATGCCGCTTCCAAAAAAAAAAAAGAAGAAACTCTCAAGAACTTTTTTCTCCACTCCTTCTCTCTCTTTTTTTTCCTTTTCTCCCCTTTCCCGTCTCTCTCACCTCTGTGGTGTATTGACGGCTCTCATTCACAAGGAAACACACTGACAGACGCACACGCTCACACCGGCGCACGCCACTCACATAAGGACAAGGCGAGAGTGCAGCGCCGCTTTCCCACGTCGCTATCACCCTTCCCCCCTCCTCCCCTCCATCGTCGTCACACGAACATACACCCACACACGCACACACACACAGAGGCAGACAGACAGACAGACACACACGCACGTGCTCGCTGCTCTTCGCGGGGCGCATGGCATCTGTTGCACCGCAAATCTTCGCGGCCTTGGCGGCCGCCTCCAGCCCGGTCGCGGAAACCCGCCACCAGGGTGAGAGTCAGCTGCAGCAGCTCAAGGAGAATCCCACCCTCTACTTCTCCAGCTGCGCCGAGATCCTTGTCTCGCAGCAGGCGGACCTGCGTGGCCGGCAGCTGGTGGGCTTCCAGCTCAAGAACAATCTTGCCAACCCGGCCTGTGCGCAGAACGAGCAGCTGAAGGCGGCCGTGTGCGAGCACGCCATCGTTGACCCACAGCGCGTCATCCGAAACGTCGCCGGCAGCATCCTCAGCGTGGCGGTGCGTGAGGGACTTTGGGATGCAAAGCTGATCGTGTGCCACCTAGGCACTATCTTGACACAGCGCAGCAGCGAGTTATGCGCCGTGCACGGCGCCATACGCACCATGTCCTACGTTGTCGATGACTCGATACAGCTGCTCGACGAGACGAACCTGACGCGGTCGGTGCTGCTCGCCGCCGTGCCGTTTCTTTCCTCCACCGCCTTCGGCACCACAAGCGTCGAGGCGGTGGAGATACGCCTCAAGGCGTTCGAGATCGTCGCGCTCGTCCTGGAGCAGGCCGGCCTCGACTTTAAGTGCAACACCTACACGAGTTTGCAAGGCACCGCCGTCGGGGTCGTCCAGGCGTGCTTCGAGAACCTGCGCAATCCGCTCTCGCACGCCATCGCCACGCACTGCGTGCGCTGCATCGTGCTCTCCCTCACCTTCTACGAAGAAATCGACAACGCCTTGTTCAGCCAGATCGGCCAGCTGATGCTCAGCGCAACCACCTCCGGCGGAGGCGGGGCTGCCGCTTCGGCGGAGGAGGAGAGCCTGCGCATGGAGGCGACCGAGTTCTGGCGCGCCATCTTGCACTTCCCGCGCTTCGCTGAGCTGGCGCAGTCCACCGTCGTGCAGCTCGTCCCTGTCATGATTCAGGCGATGCACTACTCGAGCATGGAGATGAGCATGCTGCAGGCGAGCGCCAACGACTGGCAGGTGCCCGATCGGGCCGACTCGATCCGTCCCCACCGCTTCAGGGAGCATGGTCGGGCGACGGAGGGCGGCGACGACGGCGGCGGGGACGGGGACGGCGACGGCGACGACGACGATGACGAGGAGGTGGAGGAGTGGAACCTGCGCCGCGTCTCGGCACTGACGCTGGATGATATCAGCCAATACTACGGTGATGTGGTGCTGCAGCCGGTGCTGAACTGCGTGGCGAGCATGATCCACGCGGGCCCGGGGGAGTGGCGGCGACAGGAGGCGGCCGTGCTGGCCATCGGCGCGGTCAGCGAGGGCTGCTACGCCTCTCTTGAGCAGTTCTTGCCGGGCATCAGCGAGACTCTGTTGCAGCTGCTGGAGGCGCCAGACACGCATTTCCTCGTCGTGGACATCACACTCTGGACGTGCACGCGTATCGGCAGCTTCTTCCTCGCCGACCCGGCGCTGCTGCGGCGTCTCATGGTGTGCATCCTTCGCAAGATGGAGAACCCGTCCAAGAAGGTGCAGGGCGGTGCGGTGGAGGCGCTGCAAGAGATGCTGCAGAGCGCGGATGCCGGTGCGATGGATGTGATGGCGCCGGCTATCGTGGAGTCCATCGCGACCTGCTTCGGTGCGTATCAGCTGCGAAACCGCGTCCTCCTGCTGGAGGCGGTGCAGACGGTGTGCCAGACTATTGGCGGCGCCGTGCGTGCTAGCGACCATCTGGTGTCGGTTCTGTTGACACCGCTTGGTAAGCTCTGGGAGGAGACGCCGAACGACAGCCCGCTGCTGTGGAGCCTGTTCGACTGCATGTCGAGCGTGTGCACCGCGCTGGGGCCGGCGATGCAACCCATGGCGGTCGACATCTTCAACCGCGGCTTCGGACTGCTGCAAGATCACATGCAGCAGCGCTACAAGGCCACACAGGACGGCGACGTGCTGCCGGACGAGGAGTTCGCCGTGACGTCTGCCATCCTCCTGAGCGGACTCTTCGACGCGATAGGGGCGGGGCTGGAGCCGCTCGTCGCGCAGCGACAGCCGCTCTTTACGCAGGTGCTTCTCTCCACCCTCTCCGACCCGTCGCCGTCTGTGCGGCAGAACGGCTTCTGCCTCGCTAGCGACATCGCACGCGGGTGCCCGATGCACCTGCAACAGGTGCTGCCGGCCTTTTGTGAGGCGGCGGTGCAAAACGCGTCAAACGTGGACGAGTCGTCCTACTCGGTCGTCAGCAATGTGGCGTGGGCGGTGTGCAACTTGCTGGAGCACGAGGTGGTCGGCGCCGGCGCTCCGACGCTGCAGTCGAGTCCGGCAATGGTGCAGCTCTTCGGCCTCCTTGCCAGGCTGCTAAGCCGGGGCGGTATCTCCTCGGAAATGCGGAACATGGCGGAGAACGTGGCACTGTGCCTCGGCATCATGCTGTACCTGGACCACGATGTGGAGTCGAAGGCGGGCTGCTCCGCGCAGGTGTTCGCCGGAGAGTTCTGCCGCTACGTGCGCAACATCCGCGAGCACAGCTCTGGGCTCGAGGCCGCCGTGGGGGGCTTCGTGGCGGCGGCGCAGCGGGACATAACGATAGCGCTGAACAACTTCGTCATGTTCTGCGAGCTCGGCTGTTCTGCTGGCGTGGAGAATGACGAGACAAGGAAGCAGATGAGGGAAGTGCTGACCGCGGCGTCCAGGGCGAACCCCAATATGTGTCGCCAGGCATTGGCGTCATGCACGGAGACCACGCGAAGGCGGTTGTACGAGCGGTACGGGTTCCCATAGCGCACCACACCCCCGCGAGGAGGAAGAGGAGGAGGCGAGAAAGGATGTGAGATGTCGTGTGGTCGGTTGCATCGACGGCGGACGCATCACAGCCGCCTGTGAGTGCGACAAGAAAGAAAACAAGAGAGTCCCAGAGAGAGAGAGTGAGATGGAGGGCGGGTGCGAAGAGGTGTGTGTGTGTGTGTGTGTGTGTGTGTCGACTGCTGTGTTTCCTTCTTGTCTTCTAACTTAACGCAGCGAGGCGCATGGAGAGGAGGAGACGAAAAAGAAAAAAAAAGAAAAAAAAAAGTGTACGTGTGTGCGCATGTGTGTGAGAACAGGAAGTGGCACATGCCAGTGAGGACAAGGTACTGGTCGCCGAACCTTGTGTGTGTCGGTGTGTAGTTGTGTACGTGCAGGCGTGCTTGGATGCTGAGCTAATGAAAAAAAAAAAAAAAGAAAGAAAGACAAGAGAGGGCGAAGCAGACAAGGAGGCGTACGGTACCCTACTTCGGTTTCCCTCCTCAACACCTCCCTCTTTTACCACCACAGCAGATAAAAGCGTACACAGGAGCGGCACGAGCATCTAACGGGGGGCGAGAGGGAGAGAGCGAGACGTATCCCGTCAGTCCAAGAGGCCGTGGTAGGGTGTTGGGTGGCGGTGGTGGCTGGTGGGTAGGTGTGCGTCTCTTCCTCCCCTCCACTCCGCTGCTGAGGTGCAATGTACACGTCCGGGCACGCGTTGTTGGCGCCGTGCGGTACGCGAACGAGGATAACAACGACTTCTGCGTTTTTTTTTTTTTTTGTCAGGTCGTCTTCTTTTTTGACCAGCACTTCGTCTCTGTGCGGAGGCGCGTGATTGTACATCCACACACACACACATCATGCGAGGCAAGAAAGGAAAACAAACCGAAGGAGACAACGCGTGTGTGACCACATCCGCGTGCAAAACAGAACAATCAATGCGATCTACTGCCACAGTAATCTCTCCATTCTCCTCTCTCTCTCCCTCTCTTTGTCCCCTCTCTTCATTGACTGCACACATGACATACGCGTTCTTTCTGTCTCTGTCTTTCTCTCTCTCTCTCTCCAGCTCTGTATTTTTGTATTGGCGTGTGCGTGTGTGTATGTGTGTATGTGTGTGTGGAACTCGTCTCACCAGTCTCACCACGCATCCTCACTCTCGCTCTCTCCCACCTTCTCCCCTGATCCTCTATCTCTCTGCAAACTAGTGAGACGCCAAGAGACAGCTCCCTCCAGCTCCCACCTCTGCTTCTCGGTGTGTGTGTGTTTCGCCGGGTTGTCCTACCCACCCCACGCAGATTCTGACTCACACACACACATACACATACATTTATACACACACACTTTTTTTTTTTTTGCACAAAACTGATACCCACACCCACATAGGCACACACCCACACACTCTTACTCACACACTTATACAACGCTTCCGCATCGTGTCCACAGTGTCGCCGTGTGTGTGTGTGTGTGTAAGCAGCGCAACTTCCTTCGAGTGGAGCTCGCGGGCACCTGCCTTCCTCCCTTCCCACATCTTCTTCTCTGACGTTGTCGCAGGGGCAGGGACGCTGATCTCCGCTGATATCCGCTCTGTTCGGCGTCGGTGTCCCGCGCCACCGCGATGGAGATCACGAACGACAATGCGGAGGAGTTGCTGCCTCACATACGCCGCCTCCTGCACGACTGCGCCTTTGTGTCCGTGGATCTCGAGTTCACTGGCATCGACCACGACAGGGCGGGGGCGGATGGCGACTCGGAGTCCGCAGAGGCGATGATGAGCTCACTTACGCGGAAACCAGAGGACCTCTACCCGTTCAAACTGGAGGTGAACATGCGCTACAGCGTAACGCAGATCGGTATCGCAATCTTCACGGAGAAGAAGTCCCCCCCCGCCGACGCAGCCGCCGCGCCGGAAAGCGCACTGCGGAGCGCCGTGAGCGAGTTTGTGGACCCCGCAGCGGTGGATAGCGCCTACTGCCTCGCCACAACAGTGGCCGTGGAGAACATCCTCGCTGGCTCGGCCACTGACACCTCCGGCGCCATTGCCGCGTCCAACTACGTGTTGCAGCTGCTGTCGAAGGTGACGCAATCACTGGATGTCGCCGCGCCAGCAGTTGGCCGGCGTGCCGCAAAGGGCAAACAATCCTCGTCGCAGCCGGAGGAGTCCATCTCCATCCTTCGTCACCGTCACCGCTTCCTGGAGGCGCTGGATCGCGCCGTGATGACCGGCTCCTGCGCACACGCTGCGCCTGCCGCCGGCGCCGCCGCTGGGCCGCCGGCCGCGAACTACGAGGTGCACACATTCTCGGCGTACCTGTTCCCCGCCGCCATCGATGCCACGACGGATGTGCGGCTCAACATCGAGACGGCCGAGTTTCTCGTGAACAACGCCATGGACCTCACGAGGTGGGTCAAGGAAGGGCTGCGCTTCCTGCCCTTTCAGCAGGAGACGGCAAGGCTCGTGGACGACGTGGAGTCGCGCTTGCAGAACACGGCGCGAATGATGGAGCCGCATGTCGCGCTGCCTGGATACCAGAAGCGCATCGGTGCGAAGCTGAACGAGCTGCTGCCGCTCTCGGCGGGCGAGCTTCAGCTCGTCAACTTCGTCTTGTCGCTGCCGGACCCCGCGGACGGCGACGCGGTGGCGGCGCGAGTGACGCCGTTTTACGTTGGCGCACTGCGTCGCCTCATCTCCGTCTCACGCGGACTTGTGGCCGAGTCGACGCTGCCGGAGCCGATTTACATCAAGGATGCGATGTACAAGGAAGAAATGGACGCGTTGGCCGCCATCGGGATCGGCAAGGCGAATCGCAAGTACTTCCGCACCAGGGCCGCCGGCGGCGGAGGTCACAACGCGACCAGCGGCGCTCGGAGAGCTGCGAAGTGTTACGGGAACGCGCTCATGGAGACACTACTGCACGCGACGGAGCTCGAGAAGAAGCCGATTGTCTTCTTCAACGGCTACACGGATCTCATGTTTATGCTCCTCCTCCTCTACGGCGCAGCGGACATGCCACCCGACCTGCCCTCGTTCAAGTCGGTGGTGCACCACCACTTCCCATCCATCTTTGACACCCGCGTTCTCTGCTGCGCTGGACCGCTGCAGCCGCTGGGCAACTTCACCGGGCGGCTGGCCGCCGCGGTGGAGGAGATGAGCAAGGTGACCCCCGCCGCGACGCGTGTCTCCTTCACCTTCGACTCCCTCGTCGCCGGCGGCGCTGACGCGACCAAGACGTTAGCGGTCCACAACGCCGCCTTCGACGCGCTGCTCACGGGGAAGCTCTTTGTCATGGCCAAGGCGGTCATCGCGGACGCCGGCGGCTCTCTCGCCCAATTCGAGAACTACCTCGCCTCCTACAACACCCTCATGTCCATTGACCTGACCCACAGGGAGGACCGCGTGGTGGGGGACACACACTCCGCCGTGTACTTCCTCCCAGATGGAACGGGGCTGCGCATTGAGGCAATTCGCGCGGCTCTCGCTGCCTCTGGCATAACAGCCACCGTCATGTACCGCGGCTCCGGCTACACGCTGCACTCCGTTCGGCCTCTGTGCGGCAGGGCGGAATGGAAAGCGCTCGCGATGGAGACACTGAGCGCAAAGGCGCACGCGGCTGTGGTCCTCTACGACGTCGACAGCTGATGGAGCTCACCGCCACACCACGGAGGTCTGCTCAGGATGGCGGCGCCGCCGCTCACCTCCTTCTTCACCGTCGTCTATCTCCGTTTCCAGTCCCCCCCCCCTTCGCTCCTCCTCGTCTCAACGCCACCCCAAACAACACACACACACATATACAAACACACACAGACACATACACACGCCCCGCCGGGTGAATGGGGGTGAGAGGGGGTGGGGAGTGGAGCGGGTACCAGTGTTGCGATATGCGCAGCACCTTCCATGTCCCCAGTTTGCTCGTGTGTGTAGGTGTGTGTGCGTGGGTGAGTGGGTGAGTGGGTGTGTGTGTGTGCGTGTGTTTCCACTCTCTCCTTGTCGCTTCTTCTGTAGGGACTGCGTCCCCTTCCACCTCAGAGGCTTCAGCTCCTCGCTCGCTTTACTTGTGTCGCCGCGTTGCGGTCTACGTCATGTTGCCCTGTTGGTTACCGAAACCGGCATACTGTGTGTGTGTGTGTGTGTGTGTGTGTGTGTGTGTGTGTGTGTGTGTGTGTGTGTGTGTGTGTGTGTGTGTGTGTGTGTTTGTGTGTGTGTGTGT
>JAECZO010000098.1:0-17094 GCA_019188245.1 Novymonas esmeraldas
GCGATGGAGCTGAGGCGGGTGGAGCAGCGTCTGCGGTCCGTGTTGGTCGGCTGCCCCTTTGCGGCGAAGATCGAGGGGAGGCTGAAGGCGCAGCGCCTCGCCACCGCACACCGCAGCCCACACGCGCAACAGCAGCAACAACAGCAGCAGCAGCAGCAGCAGCAGCCGCAGCAGGTGCACACGTGCGGGCACATGGGGGCTACGGGTGCATACGTAGACCCGTACGGCTTCGATGGCTGCATGGGTGTCCCGCGGCCGCAGTCCGCGTCGGCGGCGCTCCGCGGTGGGTGCGTGCCGCGGTCAGTGTACGGCCACTGCGCCTACAGCCCGAGTGTGTGCTACGGCGCGCCGAACAGAGCTGCTGCACCCCTTGTGTACCCCCAGCCGCCGCGACAGCCGCAGCTTGTGGGTCCGCTGGGACCAGCGCACGCGGCCGAGCCCCTCCGGTTCTCGAGCGTGCATGAGCGTGCGGCCGCGGACGTGGCGGGTGTCGGCCCTGGAGTGGAGGAGGCGAGCAGCGGCCCTGTGTACGGTCCATCGCCTGCGGCGCGGCGCTACCTGCAGCTTCAGCAGCAGCAGCAGCATCCCCAGACGTACCGCCCCCCATTCGACATCGCGTAGCGTCGGCATAAGGGAGGAGAGCGTCGCTGCGGGGTGCGCGTCTGTGCTCCCCAGGCACGTGTGGTGCGACACACGGCAGAGCGAGAGAACGGCGCTCGATGTCTTGTACACACACACAGATAGACACAGACAGACACAGACAAACAGACACAGACAGACTGTGTGGATGGCGAGAGGGTTGTGCGGCGGTGTCGTGTGTCCGTGCCGCCTACATGTGCACGGCAACGTGTGCGCGCCGCAGATGATGGAGAGTGCCGCGTCGCAGCGGCGCGTGTGTGTATGTTTGTCTCTGTGTGGCGCTCCCGCTGCGAGTGTGGTCGCCCGTGCGCCGATGGCGGCGGAGCAGGAGTGTCGCGAAGGCGAGGAAGAGAGACACGGAGAGATGCGTTGGTGCCTCGTCTCTCTCTCTCTCGCTTTGGCGGAGGTGCTCCTCCTGCTCCTTCCCGTCGTGTGCATCGTTGTGAATAGACGTGTGCAGGTGTGCGCGAACGTGGACGGCGTCTGAAGCCGTTCTTGTGCTGTGTTTGGCAAACAGAGGGAGAGAGAGGGATGAGAAGACACGCGTGCTCGAGGCGCAGGCAGCGGAAGAGGAGATGCAGGGCGGCACCGACAGCGGCGTGAGGGGCTGAGGATGGAGGAGGGAGTGCAGCAGGTGCAGAGGACGACATCGTCGAAGCGCTGCTTTGCACTCTCCGCTTCTTCTTTTTTTTTCTTTTTTGCTGATATGACGTTTTGTGGAGACAACCGAGAGACACAGACATGCGGGTGGAGGCTGACGTCGAGTGTACCGGTGCGAGTTTGCAGTCGGCCCTCGAGAGCCTGTGTAGCGTGGGGGGGGGTGTTGAGGCAATGCAGCGTCAAGGCCGGTAAGGGGTGTCTCGCCTCCCCCTACTCCCCCCCACCCACACCCAGACACATACACTCGCTTCAATCCCAGGACACACACACACACGCAGAGACACGTGCAGCCGAGCTGCGCTCTCCTCTCTCTGTGAGTGTCCTGTGGGGTGGGGCTCTGAGTGTGCGTGTGCCGCGAGTGCCGCACGTCGCGCCCCTTCGCCCTGCCGTCCTCGCGGTGGTGTCTCTTCGCCGGATCTCTCTCTCTCCCCACCACTGTCCACGCACCGCCCCTCTCTGTCCACCACACACGCACACACGCACACACGCACACACACGCACACAGATACACCCGCGTGTCTTCCAACAACACACCACGTGCGCATCCCTCTCTCCACTCTCCTCAGCTCGTTGCCAGACGGCCCACACACCTGCTCCCTCGCTCCCTCTCCCCTCCCCTTGAGCTCCGGCATCACCAGCTTCCAAGACACCGCCTCTCTCGCCGTACACTGTCGACGGTCGTGTGCGTCTGTGTGTCGTTCTCGCACGGTGCGCACATCTCGCCTGCTCCCCACCCCTGCGTGTCTCTGTGTGTGTCGCTCATTGTCAAGTGTCACCGTCAGCACTCCCATCTCCGGCAGACGACATCTTGCGCACGCCACTCAGCCCCCCCCCCCCTCCCCTCTCCTCCGCGACGTGCTAGTGCTTGCCTTCGCTCTCCGCCATGTCCTCCACGATGTCGCTCGCCCGCGCGCTCGCCGCCCGAACAGCGATCGCCGAGTCGCACCGCGGCACCGATGGCAGAGCGTCTTCGGCCACGCAGCCGCCGCGCAACACCTCCCCGGGGACGGGCGTGTACGCGCCGCCGCCTGCGGTGGCTGCAGTGCCCGATGCGGCGGGGTACGCCGCGGTGCCCTGCGTGCGTGCGACTGGGCTGCGGACGGTGAGTGCTGTCCCTGTGCTGTCGCTGGACCGCGGCGTGGCGCACGGCTCTGCGGGGCTCCCGCTTGCCGCCGCCGCCGCTGCTGATGGCGCTGCCGATGCTGCGGCGCCGGTGGTGCGCGTTGCGGCGCACGTGGGGCCGCCGATGCACGTGGTGCGCGGGCTGGCGTCGATGTCTGCTGGCGCGCTGGTGGAGCTGTTCCGCACGACGTGCGCGGGCCGCGTGGTGGATGCGGCGCGGTCGCCGCAGGGCAAGGCGGTGCTGACGGCTGCGCTGCGGACGCAGGACGACGGCGTGCTGAGCGCTGTGGTGGAGGAGCTGTGCCCGCAGCTGCGCGACGTGGCGGTGGACGTGCACGGGTGCCACGTGCTGCAGGTGCTGGTGGAGACGTGCACGGCGCCGCAGACGGAGACGCTGCTGGCGGCGATGTGCCCGTCGCTGCTGCTGAACATGTGCACGACGTCGCAGCACACGCGGCGCACGCTGCAGTCGCTGTTTGATCGGCGCGAGGTGGACCTGTCGGCGATCGTGCACGTGCTGGCGGGGAATGCCGCCTACCTGGCAGCGACGCAGCAGGGCTGCATCGCGCTGATGCGCGTGTTCGAGCGGTGCGACGCGGCGCAGAAGGCGGAGCTGGTGTGCGAGCTGCTCCCGAAGCTTGCGGCGCTGTCCATGGACGCGTACGCCAACTACATGGTGCAGTGCGTGATGGAGAACAGCGACCGCATGACGGCAGCGGAGTACGCGGTCGCGCACTTCACAGGCCACATGCTGCAGCTGAGCTGCAACAAGCACTCCAGCAACGTGCTGGAGTTGGTTGTGAGGTGCTGCGGCGACGTCCCCGCGGTGCGGCGCTTCTTCCTGGACGAGCTGGTGTATAACCCAGCCGCCCTGAAGGAGGTGGTCAGCGACTTGTTCGGCAACTTTGTCGTGCAGGCGCTGATCAGCGTCGTGTGGGACGCGATGGAGCTGAGGCGGGTGGAGCAGCGTCTGCGGTCCGTGTTGGTCGGCTGCCCCTTTGCGGCGAAGATCGAGGGGAGGCTGAAGGCGCAGCGCCTCGCCACCGCACACCGCAGCCCACACGCGCCACAGCCCAAGTCGTCCACGCAGCGCCGGCCGCCCACGCAGCACCAACACACCTTGCAGCACCGGCGGCCGCACGTTCAACGCCACGCGGATCAGCACCGGTACCAGCACCGGTACCAGCCCCCAAGCCCCCGAGGCCGCAACCGCGAGCGCGAGCAAGAGCAGCGGCCACCGCAAGCAGCGTCGCGACAGCACACGTGGCGGCGAACAGCCCCGCAGCCGGGCCCACACCAGCAGCCTCAGCCGCAGAGGCAGCCGGAGCCGGAGCCGGAGCCGCAGCCTCAGACTCAGCCGCAGCCGCGCCCACAGCCGGAGCCGCAGAGGCAGCCGCAGAGGCAGCCGGAGCCGGAGCCGCAGCCTCAGCCACAGCCGGAGGCGCAGCCTCAGCCGCAGACTCACACGCAGCGGCACGTGGAGCTCATGGGTGTCCCAGTGGTGTCGTCCGGTGTGCGTGGTGGCGCCGCCCAGCCCTACTCGCCGTCTGGGGGTGTGTGTGGGAGTGTGGGAGGCGCGCGATCGCGTACGTACTGCCACAACCCATACAGCTGGAAGGCGATGGGCCACGCGGCACCGCTACCGTGTGCCTACGAGCCACGACACCTCCCGTGGCTGCCGTTGTCGCCGCCGGTGTATCACTGGCCTCCATACGAGCTGCCTCGCCTCGTGGACGAGCGCGTGGGGGCGCCTGGCGGGGGGCCGCACCGCGTTGTTTGTGTGTGGCCATGGCGCTGCCGCGTGTGGCCGCGGCTGTCGGCGTAGACCGCTGCCCCCGCCCACACACACGGCGAGTGCACCGCTCGCACTACTCTGCTACTGTTTCGTTCTTTCTTTTCCTTCTCTCCCCGCTTCTTCACCTGCTTCTTCACCTGCTCTCCCCCCCTGCTACGCGCCGCTCTCTCTCGCTCGCTCGCTGGCCCTCCTCCTGCTCCTCCTCCTCCCCCGCTGCTCGCCGCCGTCTGACGTCCACCGCTGACCGGCGCGTGACTGTGCTCGCGTGCGTGCGTCCACGCACCTCAGCACAGCTGCGCGGTGGCAGCCGGGTATGTGGGTGACGGCAGAGCGGCAACACACACACACACACGCGCGAAGAGACGCGTTCGCGCCTCCACGCCGTCTAAGTGTGATCGGTGTGTGTTTCTGTGAGTGAGTGAGTGAGTGTGTGTGAGTGTGTGTGTGTGTGTGTGTCGAGTAGACCTCGCGCGCTCATTCTTTCTTTTTTTTTTTTTTTGTTGTTGTCTTCCGCGGCTCCCAGCCACGCTGGTTCGTTGTTGTTGTTTGTCTGATGTGATGTGATGTGTGGGCGAGAGAGCGTGCGCCACCGTGCTGTCTCCCCTCGTCTCGTTGCTCCACTGCGGTTAGCTCGCTCACTCTTCCACATTGGGGCGCGCGAGAGAGAGAGGAAGGCAGCACGGACAAACACACACACACATACACTCATACACACACATACACTCGCACGCACAGAGTTTACATTGACGTACACACAGGCGGATGCACTTGGACACGCATGCGCACGCACAGGAGAGTGCCAGTCCAGTTACACTCTCCTCCCTCTCTCTCCCTCTCCCATGCAGCGCGCGCGGCGGACAACGTGGTGTCTTTACCCGGTGTGGACCTGCAGTGGCGGGCACGCGTCAGCTGTCGAGGCTTCCTCGACCGTCTCAGCCTCGATGAGACCATCGCCGTGCCCGGGGTGCACCGTGCGCGCGGCGCTGGACAGGGGGGATGCTCCCCCTCCCCCTCCTCCTCCTCTGCCTCCATCTCATCTCGCCACCTTACTCCCGCCTCTCTTTCCTTTCGTAGGCAATGCCCGCTGTGTGACGAAGCGGTGGTGCCCGTGGCCGCGCATGCGGGAGGCCGCCAGTGCCGGCTAGCACGCTGGTGGAGCTGTTCCGCACGACATGCGCGGGTCGCGTGGTGGATGCGGCGCGGTCGCTGCAGGGCAAGGCGGTGCTGACGGCTGCGCTGCGGACGCAGGACGACGGCGTGCTGAGCGCTGCTGTCGTGCGGTCGACAGGTAGCCCGCATTCTCTGCCAGCACACGCGGCGCACGCTGCAGTCGCTGTTTGATCGGCGCGAGGTGGACCTGTCGGCGGCCGGCGCGTGTGTGCCGGCGGGTGATGCCGCCGATCTGGACGCTCCTCCACCTGCTTCAGCTCCATCGCGTTGATGATGACGCCGATCAGCGCCTGCACGACGGAAGCGCCGAGGCAGCTGCTGACGACCTCCTCCAGGGCGGCTGGGTTGTCGACCAGCTCGTCCAGGAAGAAGCGCCGCACCGCGGGGACGTCGCCGCAGCACTTCACAGGCCACATGCTGCAGCTGAGCTGCAACAAGCACTCCAGCAACGTGCTGGAGTTGGTTGTGAGGTGCTGCGGCGACGTCCCCGCGGTGCGGCGCTTCTTCCTGGACGAGCTGGTGTATAACCCAGCCGCCCTGAAGGAGGTGGTCAGCGACTTGTTCGGCAACTTTGTCGTGCAGGCGCTGATCGGCGTCGTGTGGGACGCGATGGAGCTGAGGCGGGTGGAGCAGCGTCTGCGGTCCGTGTTGGTCGGCTGCCCCTTTGCGGCGAAGATCGAGGGGAGGCTGAAGGCGCAGCGCCTCGCCACCGCACACCGCAGCCCACACGCGCAACAGCAGCACACAGCAGCAGCAGCAGCAGCAGCAGCCGCAGCAGGTGCACACGTGCGGGCACATGGGGGCTACGGGTGCATACGTAGACCCGTACGGCTTCGATGGCTGCATGGGTGTCCCGCGGCCGCAGTCCGCGTCGGCGGCGCTCCGCGGTGGGTGCGTGCCGCGGTCAGTGTACGGCCACTGCGCCTACAGCCCGAGTGTGTGCTACGGCGCGCCAAACAGAGCTGCTGCACCCCTTGTGTACCCCCAGCCGCCGCGACAGCCGCAGCTTGTGGGTCCGCTGGGACCAGCGCACGCGGCCGAGCCCCTCCGGTTCTCGAGCGTGCATGAGCGTGCGGCCGCGGACGTGGCGGGTGTCGGCCCTGGAGTGGAGGAGGCGAGCAGCGGCCCTGTGTACGGTCCATCGCCTGCGGCGCGGCGCTACCTGCAGCTTCAGCAGCAGCAGCAGCATCCCCAGACGTACCGCCCCCCATTCGACATCGCGTAGCGTCGGCATAAGGGAGGAGAGCGTCGCTGCGGGGTGCGCGTCTGTGCTCCCCAGGCACGTGTGGTGCGACACACGGCAGAGCGAGAGAACGGCGCTCGATGTCTTGCACACACACAGACAGACACAGACAGACACAGACAGACAGACACAGACAGACTGTGTGGATGGCGAGAGGGTTGTGCGGCGGTGTCGTGTGTCCGTGCCGCCTACATGTGCACGGCAACGTGTGCGCGCCGCAGATGATGGAGAGTGCCGCGTCGCAGCGGCGCGTGTGTGTATGTTTGTCTTTGTGTCGCTGCTCCGCCTCCACCGACATGCGTGGCTTCTGCTGCACAGTTGTGCTGAGCCGCGGAGGACACACGCGCAAGCACAGCCATGCAGCGGAGGTGACGTAGCGGCGGCGGCGGCGAGCAGCGAAGGGAGGAAGAGGAGGAGCTGAGGAGAGGCGAGCCAGACGCAGCGGCGCTCCCGCCTGCTACGCGCGGTCGCCTATCGGTCACCTCGCCTGCTCGGCTATGCTCCCTTACTCCGAGTCTCGCCACTGCAACCATCGTCTCGCCGTCACCGTCAGCCGGCGCGTGGCGGTGCTCGAGTGCGTGCGCCCGGGGGACCTCAGCACGGCTGCGCGGTGGCAGCCTGGTGTGTGTGTGTGCGTGTGTGTGTGTGTGTGTGTGTGTGTGTGTGGGTGGGTGGGAGCGGAAGGCAGCGCACAAACAGACACAAACAAACCGAGTACAGAGAAGGACGCACAGGCGCAGAGACACGGAGCTGTGCCGGTGAGACACGCACCCCTTCGTGGACTGTCGACACTGAATGTGGAGAAGGCGTGCGAGACGAGGCTGACACGTGTGTGTGCTTCACGTTGCGACCGACGGCGAGGAGGTACGTGTGTGTGTGTGTGTGTTATCCCTTTGTGGGATTCGGAGCTCGCGGCTCTCTGCCCGGTGGTGGGCGGGAGTATCCTCTGCTCTACAGAAGTGCTCGAAAGAGAGAGAGAGAGAGAGACGTGGACGGCTCCACGCACGCCGTAGTTCGTTGGTGGCGGCGGCGGGGGTGGGGGAAGCGACAGCGCTGCTGCTCGGGTGGCTGAAGGGCCTGGTGCGACGACGCGGTACCCTGCAGAGGCGCTGCGATGCGTTGGTGGAGCGCCGCAGTGCGTGTCCTTGTGCTTGTGCCTCCCTTCTTCCCCTCCCCCGCGTCGTGCGAGGCGCGAGGACGTGGGTGCGTGTGCGGAGGCGCTGTTGCTGAACACGCCCGCTGCGCCACTGGAATGCACAGGCGAACCGAGTCGTGGACCTCCATGACCACACACACTCTCCGCGTGCAGCAGCTCTACTCTGCATCTTTGATCACTGCTGCGAGCCACTTGGCTGAGGGGGACTCACATCTCTGTTTTGTTGTCTTCTTTGGTCTGCGTGTGCATCAGCCATCTGTGGCGGTGCGTGCTCTTGCGGAGTGTTGCATCATTGCACATCTGTCTCACTTCCACACACACACACACACACACACCGACACCGACACGCTCGTGTGAATACACACGCACACGCACACACATACACATCCATACACACACACACACACCCATACAAAGTGACGCATGTGGCCACATGGGCACGGCGGTCGATCTTGATTTGGCGAAGACAACAACGGAGCCCGCGTGTGGGAGAGACTTGAGTCCACTGTGAAGGCGCAGCAGCTCCGGCATCTCTACACTTGGATCGAGTAGATACAGATACACATACACGCATAGACCCGCTCGCTCAGATATCGGCCACGTGTGGCGGGGGAGAGTGGAACACACACACACACACACGCACACGCACACGCACACACTGTGGCATACAGCAGTACACGCACCACCGTAAGGCTCTTGCAGGAACGAGACGAAGAGGTGGCGGAGGAGGAGAAAGAGAGACTCGCCGCTGCTGCAGTTTTTTTTTTTTTTTCTGCCGTAGTAGTAGTGGTGGTGCAAAGGTGAGCGCGTGCGTGATGGATGCAGCGTCGGAGCGCGGCTCTCCGGCGCGCAGCAGGCGTGGTGGCGCGCACGGCTCGTCTGCATCGCCGTCACTTGGCAGAGCCTCTAGCTTCCTTGTCCGGCGCCCGGCGCCGACGGCGGCCACTCGCACCCCGGATGGTGGTGGAGTCCATCAAGTACTCGCGTCATCGCAGCCGCAGCAGCCGCGGCGCCGCCGCTCTCTCGCCTCCACTCGCGTTGCGGCCACCGCCGTCGACAGCGGCGACGGCGCCGCCACTGCGGATGACCCGTCGCTGCTTCCCCTGGACCTGCTTGAGCCCGCGGCGGTGCGTTGGGCATCCACGGCACACCGAGGTGGCCGGCGAGCCCCGCGGGTGCGCAGCACTGTGGGGCAGCAGAGCGAGGTGGTGGACACGGGTGTGTTTGTGTGCCCAGACACTGTTGTGGCGGCCCTGCACTCCGCTGCGCCGCGGCACCGCCAGGTCGTGGTGACGGCGGAGGCGGGAGGGTGGCTGCGGGTGCGGGAGCTGCAGTCCGGTGCGATCCGGCATCAGCAGCGGCTGCGTGACGGTGGCGAGGTGGCGTGCCTGTCGTGGTCGTCGGCTGCCGCCGCCGCCGCCGCCGGGCCGCTTGACGCGGTTGTGGTGGTGGGGCAGCTCAGTGGTCTCATCGTCTTGTACGCCTTGGTGGGGGAGTCGCTTGTGGAGCTTCCGTCCGCCACGTGCGTGTTCCACACAGCCCCGCTTCTGTGCTGCCTGCCGCTGCGCGTTCCGGCAACGGCGGCGGAGACGGTCGGCGTCGCCTCTGGTGCCTCGCTGGACGGCCTGCTGTCCCTCGACGCGGACGGGGTGGCTGCGCTGTGGTGCCTGCGGTCGTCTCGCAGGGCGAGCGCTGCCGACGGCGGCGGCGCCGGGGCGGAGGCGCAGCTGTCGGTGCAGCTGCTGGACTGCAGCGATGCGTCCCTGCCGCCGATGGAGAGCTCCCCGCACCACGCCGCGGCACTCGACGAAGATCACACGCCACCACCGGTGGTGGTGTCCGCTGCCGCGTTGTCGCACACACCCGCCAATGCACCGTGCTGCATACTGTCGTCGCACCGGCTCACACAGTCGCACGACGGCCTCCCATCTGCCACGGAGCAGAGCGCGCACGTGTTTCTGCTGCGCTTCACCTGCGAGGGCGGCGGTGCTGCTGCTGCCGCGGCGGCAGACCTGAGCGCTACGTCACTGGCGCTTGACACGCGCAGCTCGTCCAACGTGGGTGATGGGAGGGAGGGAGACGGCAGGGGCGTGCCGGCGCACCTCCGCCACCGGTGGGTGGTGCAGCGTGCCTACCGCGTCCCCGATGCGCTGCTGCGGCGGCGCGGCAGCGCGGACAGTCCAGATCTCGCGCCATGCATCACCGCCATCTGCCTCGCCACTGGCGGGAGCCGCGTCGACGCCGGCGCCGTTGTTGGGTCCGTGTATGTGTGGGCCGGCACCGCCGATGGGCGGCTGCTGATCTGGCACGCGGACACGGGCGAGTTTGTGCGGTGCCTGCGCTCCGTCTCCACGTCGCCCGTGCACAGCCTCACGAGTGTGCCGGTGCCCGGCGGTGCTGCGCTGGGACCGTCGGTGGTGTGGGCGTGCCAGGCGGATGGCAGCGTGGTGGCGTGGGGCGCTGCCACCTATGCCGTGGTGGAGGAGTTGCCCGTCAGCTACCCGCCTCCCGCCTCCTCAGCCGTCGCGGACGACTCGTTGGGTGGCGACGGCGGCGGAGGCGCGGCGGTGGTGACCGTGCGCAGCGCCGTCGATCTGGTGCGCGCCACTCGTCACTCTCGCACGGCGGTGTCGGCCGCCGCCTCGTCGCGCCGCGGCGGCCACTTCACACTCTTCCTGCAGCCGATGGGGTCGGTGTGCATGCAGCGTGTGTGGTCCGCAGCGACCGACGGCACGGTGCGCACGTGGCTGCTGCCCACTGGCGACGACAGCGCCGGCGGTGCCGTGGCGGTGGGTGCCGCTCCACTTGCCGCCGCCGCCGCTGCTGTCCCGCCACGCAGCCCGGTCTCGGCAGCGGAGGCCGGCACTCTCGACGCCCACACCGTCCGGTGCTTCTTGCAGGAGCGCGCCGAGGCGTTGGCGGCGGAGCGGCAGGCGCAGCGGCTGGCCTGGGAGGCGCAGCAGGAGCAGCTGCGTGTGGTGCACGAGCGCAACGAGATCTTGACGGCCGCGCTGCAGCAGGCCATACACCGGCTGGAGCGGGTGGGCGTGGACGGTCTCGTGCGGTCGAGCTCTCCGCCAGAGTCCCCGCCGACGCCTGGGGAGGCGCACGGCCGCACTGCGGCGGCGGCGGCAGCGGGCGGCACGTCATGCGCGTCGTCCATGGACGACCGCGCCTCCACCAGCGGGAGCGACTCGCACTCCGCCACTGTGCCCTCCACCGGCTCCGACGCGGACGGGCAGTGGGTCGCCACGGCGGCACAGCCGCCGGCCGCTGCTGCCGTGCAGGGCGGGTCGCTGCCGTCGCCGGCACAGCCCGCTGCGCAGGCGCACGTGGCGGTGCTCCAGCAGCTGCTAGAGGAGCTGCACGCGAGGCTCGAGGAGAGCTGGGGCCGCAACGATGCACTGCGCGAGGAGCTGCTCGTGTACCAGCTGCGGGCGCTGGAGCGGGAGGAGGACGTGATGCGGCGGGTGCGTGAGGCGGCTGCGTCGGAGGCGGCTGCTGCTGCCGCGGTGGCGCGCCTCACGGACGGGGCTGCCTCGAGTCGAGCCGCCGTCCCGAGTGCGGCGACGGCCGCCACCGCCTCACCAGCGCCGCTGCCGGCAGCCGCGCCGTCCAGCGGCTCCACCATCCCGCCCTCCGCTGGCGCTGGTGAGGCGGTCGCCGTGCAGAGTGAGCCCCCGCGAACGCCGTCGTCGCCGCAGCGCCGCCACGCCGCCCTCCTCGACGACGCGACGCACGGCACGCCGGTGGGCCGTCTCCGCGGTACGCCACCGCAGCTCCGACGCAGTCCATCCGCCGACGCACTGGTGCACCGGCACGCGGGCGAGGCGCGGCGACTGACCCCGCCACCGCCGCTCACGGTGCTGTCGGCCGTCGCCGCCGACGCCGCGCACGCTCCTTCTTCTGTGGAGCCGCATGCGGTGTCGCCGTCGCGGATCGCGGAGAGCACGACCGTGTCCAGCGCTGTCGGGGCGGCGGAGCTCTTCTTGCACGCTGCATCAGCCGCGCTGCGACACGTCGCCGGCGGCAGCAGCAGTGGCAGCATCAGCGTACCAGTACCGCCTCTGCTTGCGACCGCCGCCGACGGCAGCGGGGACGGCGGCGCGACGGCCGCCGACGAGGACGGTTACGACGACAGTGAGGACGAGTTCGAGCCCACGTTGGTGGGGGCGTGGTACACGCGCGACGACGGCATCGCACCGACACCGCGTGCGACTGGCGTGCCGCACACAGGCCAGCGCGCACCGGCGCCCGCCTCGCTCTTCTCGTACCCGCACCTGTCTGGCACGCAGGCGGACGAGCTCCCCGCCGGCGCTGCCCCTTCACGTGTGCAGCCACGGCTGCCTTCCATCACCACCCTCCACCAACCCACGCCGCTACCCGGTCTTCACGGGGCGGAGCGCATCGCCGGAACCCTTCCCGGGGCGCCGCCGCCGCGGCGTGCCAGCGCGGCGTCCACCACCGCCGCCTCCACGCCGCTGGTCTCGCACTCTCCCATCGTGTACCGACGTGCGTAGCGGTGGCGGGCAGGGCAGGCGCCGGCCACGACGTGGCGACAGTGTCCGACGCATGCGGAGGAAAGGGGGTGGGACAGACGCGGTCGCTGACGCAGCGCCGTCTGCGTCTGCGTCTCTGTGTGTGTGTACACGTGTGTATGGGTGGAGGGATGAGGCTGGCACATTGATGGTGCCGTGTGAGTGTGCAGTCACCGCATCTGCTCCTCTCTCTCTGTGTCGATGGCGTGCACAGCCCCTCCATCCCTCCGACCTCTTCCCACACCGTTCCCTGCGCCATCCCGCTCCAACGACACTCACGGAGCCACGCAGCGCTGGACGCTCGACCGAGTCGGTGCGCGGAGGGCAGCGGCGCTGCACCGGCGCCTGGCGGACCTCCTCTACCCCAGTCCTCTGAACTCCGCTTCGGCGTGGGGGGGCAGGGGCACTCCTGCGCACTCACTTCTGCTCCTCCTCTCTCACCACCTGCAGTCACATCCATTCACACACACAGGCACACACATACACAGACACACATATACACAACGCCATCGGCGTCCATCTCTCGCCTCCTCCGGGATCGACGACATACACAAGATAGGCCGACTGGCGTCGTTGGGCCGTCGCGTGACTGCCATGCGCACGATCGCCACGGCGGTCGCAGCGCCAGAGCCCTCCATGGCGGCGCGCATGGGCACCTCTCGCCCCTCCGGTGCTGACGAGGCGCCGGCCACTGCCCACGTGCCGCGCATGGCCAAGGCACAGCACGCCCTCTCCCTCTTCGCCACTCTGCAGACCGACCTGCGCGGCTCAACGTCGCCGCGGCCAGCACAGTCGCCTGCACACACCGGCGTGGCGCGGCGTGCGTCAGCGTCGAGGCGGCGGCGCGCCTCCGTACCGCCGCCCACCGTGCAGCCGGCCGGTGGCAGAGGTCAAAAGGCGTGCTCGCAGGCCGCCGCCACACCCGACGCCGGCGCCGCACACGTCGCCCGCCGCAACGCCGACTCTGAGGACGAGTCCGCCGCCGCGGCACCGCCGACGTACACCGACGCTGAGCTCGAGTCACTCTCGCCGGCGCAGCTCCGCCGTCAGCTGCGCGTCGCCGCGGCGGTGACGCAGCGGTTGCACCGCCGTGTGAGGCGGCTAGAGAAGGAGGGGGGTGTGTGGCAGCGCAGGTGCGCGGAGCTGCAGTCCGCCGCAGCACCGGCGGAGCAGACCGGCTACACCGCCGCGGGAGTCGCGGACAGGAACGGCGCTCCTCAACGACGCTCCTCCTCGTCCTCCTCTTCCTCCCCTCCCACACCACCGCCGAGCGGTGCGCAAGCCCGCCGCTCCACCGCCACACCCGAGATGCCAGCTGCACCGCTCGCCAGCCCAAGTGCAGAGAGCGCGTCCGATGGTAGTGCTGCCGCCGCCGCTGCTGCTGCTGCTGCTGCTGCTGCCGCGCAAGAGGCTGCTGCAGCTCGGTCCAGCGCTTTGGAGGCCGAGGTGCAGCGGCTGGAGGCGCACAAGGAGGAGCTGTCGAGGCGGCTCTACACGGCCGAGAAGGCGGTCGAGGCGCTGAGGGCGGAGCTGCGCGTCTCCGCCGCTGCTGCTGCTGCCATCGCCGAGGACGAGTCGTCTCCGCATGGGAGGAGCGCGACGCGTCAGCTGCAGCAGCGCTTGGACGCGTCGGAGGCGCGCGTGCAGCAGCTGACGCAGGTCCACCTGGACGCCGTGCTGCACCACCGCGAGTCCACCCCACCCGCGGTGGCGCTCGTGAACGCTGAGGTGCACGGGCTCTTCCAGATGATGCAGCAGCACCTCCTGTCGAACGCGGTGCAGCACCAGGTGGAGCGTGCCCGCATGAACGAGTTGCTCTACCAACTCCAACGCCAGCAGCGGCATGCCGCGTAGACGGAGAGCGCACAACCCACCACGACCGACATACACCTCCACATGCACGTCCACCTCCGCGTCGACGCCGCGCCTGCGTCCTGCTCTCCTCTCTGTCGTGTACATGTACAGTACGCTGCGGAATGAATACAAATCTGCGCACCAATCACACACACACACACACACCTGCGCAGGCAAGATGTGTTGTAGCGGTGTGACCTGATGCCGGTGATGTGGCTCTGCACCGTATGCGTGTGCGTCTCTCTCACGCCCTCCCCCTCCCCCCACTCATCAAACACGTTGTCGCCCACCGCACAAGTGTTGCGCTTCGAACCGCGTCGCGTCTGACTTGCTCGCGCGGCTTCTATCTCTGTCTTCCCCCCTCCACGCTTCTCCCTCTCCAGGTCCTCTCCAGGTCCTACACTCCTCTCTTCCCTCCCTTCCCCCCCCTCTGTGTGTGCCTCACTGGCAACACATCACACATTACACACACACACACACACATACACACTCACATACACATCACTGACTGAGAGACCCGAGCGGTTGTCGTCTTCGTCTCTCTCGCTCCTCGCTCCTCCTTCCTTATCACCACTTCACTACCTGTGTGCTGTTGCTGCTCCTCCTCCCATCGACAGCGTTGCCACCATGTCGAACCGCGTCATCCTGCAGACCTTCGACGAGTACCAGAAGTCTCGTGTCAAGTTTGTGCAGACCATCGCGGACCTCGCCTCCAAGCCGGCCAACATCGAGGCGCTGCAGCAGGCCGGCGTGATGCAGCTGCTCCGCCCGCTGCTGCTGGACAGCGTGCCGTCGGTGCAGCAGTCCGCCGCCCTCGCGATCGGCCGCCTCGCCAACTTCAGTGAGGAGATGGCTGAGAACGTGGTGTCTGGCGACGTGCTCACGCAGCTCGTGTACTCGCTCGGAGACCAGAACCGCTTCTACAAGAAGTCCGCCGCCTTCGTGCTGCGCAGCGTCGCGCGCCACTCGCCGCAGCTCGCCCAGGCGGTCGTCGACAGCCAGGCGGTGGAGGCGCTTGTCGGGTGCCTGGAGGAGTTCGACCCGACCGTGAAGGAGAGCGCGGCGTGGGCGCTCGGCTACGTGGCGCGGCACAACGCTGATCTTGCGCAGGAGGTGGTGGACAAGGGTGCCGTGCCGCCGCTGGTGCTGTGCGTGCAGGAGCCGGAGCTGTCCCTGAAGCGCGTGGCGGCCTCGACGCTCGGGGATGTCGCCAAGCACAGCCCCGAGCTGGCGCAGTCCATCGTCGACCAGGACGCCATCACGCACCTCGCCCCGCTCATCACCAGCAGCGATGCGAAGCTGAAGCGGCAGGTGTGCCAGTGCCTCGCGCAGATCGCGAAGCACAGCGTCGAGCTGGCGGAGCTCGTCGTCGAGGGCGAGATCTTCCCCAAGATCTTCCTCCTCCTCGCCGACAGCGACGAGGTCGTGCAGAAGAACGCCGCGACGTGCATCCGAGAGATCGCGAAGCACACGCCGGAGCTGGCGCAGCTCGTGGTGAACGCCGGCGGCGTCGGGGCGCTTGTGGAGTACACGAGCACGACGAAGGGCAGCACGCGCCTGCCGGGCATCATGACCCTCGGGTACCTCTCCGCCTTCTCCGAGACGCTGGCGCTCGCCGTCGTTGTCGCCCACGGCATCGTGCCACTCGCAGATGCGCTGGAGAAGGAGGCGGAGGACCACATGCGCGCCGCCGCCGCGTGGTCGCTCGGCCAGCTCGGCCGCCACAGCGCCGACCACGCCAAGGCGGTGGCGGACTGCAACGTGCTGCCGCGCCTGCTGGACGCATACCTCAGCCCCAGCAGCTCCGACGACCTCCAGACCAAGAGCAAGCGCGCACTCAAGGCGATCATCCAGCACTGCGTCTACCTCCCTGCCCTCGAGCCGCTGCTGCACCCCGATGCCCCACAGGACGTCCTCAAGTACGTGTGCGGGCAGTACGCGAAGGTGCTGCCGACAGACGTGGCGGCGAAGCGCGAGTTCGTGGCGAACCGTGGTCTGGCGACGGTGCAGCGCATCAAGGCGGAGCCGGGCAGCTCACTCGCGGAGTCCATCCAGACGATCAACAGCTGCTTCCCGCCTGAGATCGTTGAGTACTACTCGCCCGAGTACGCGCAGACCTTCATCGAGAAGATCGAGAACTACCACGTGCAGCAGCACTAACCTGCGCCGCAACGTGCGCACCTCACCGCACCCTCCCTTCGCCATAAAGAACGAAGAACAACACACACGCGCACACACGCAGGAAGATGTCGAGCTGCGGCTCACCTCATCAGACCGGTGCACACCCTCCATGCATGTGTGTGTGTGTGGTGGAGAGCAGCCTTCAGAGTTGCGGTGATGTGGGCCGCGGCGGTGCGGTCCTCCTTTCCTTTGTAGTTGTAGGTGGCATGTACATAGTCGAATGGCGGCTGCCACCGTCGCATCAGCAGCGACGAAGGCGAGAGTACGTGTGTATGTGTGTGTGTGGGAAGGGAGATGAAGATGTGCCACCGTCCAGCTTCGCACACACGTACACGTACATCCATACACATGCAGTACCCCTTTCTTTGCGCATGTATGTTAGAGTGTGTGTGTCTCTCTCTCATCATCTTCTTCGATGTGCCGGTGCGAGCACACTTCGACACGCCACGACAGACGCTCTCCTTCCCTCCGTCCGTCCATGTCGCGAGGAACAGCAACACACCGCGGTGCACACCGACCGCCAGAGTCCAGAGCTGTGCGCGTGCATACACGTGTGTATATGTCTCTCTCTCTCTCTGTGTCGCGTCGGTTCCCCCTGAGATCGCAGCCGCTGCGTCGGCGCGTGTGTGTGTCCACATCCGCAGCATCGGCAGTGCCGTCTCAGCATGAACCTTCCTACTCTCCTTCCCTCTCTCTGCTTGTCCTCCCCCCCCCCCCCCCCCCCCCCCCCCCCCCC